>JAPKLY010003545.1:0-18173 GCA_026898435.1 Prunella vulgaris | reverse complement strand
AAAATATTTTAGTGGTGTAAAATATTAAATTTATAAAATTAAAAAAGTTGTTGATATATATATATGTAAACAAATTAGAATAAAAAAGGAATTAATTTGGTGAATTTAAAAAAAACTGGACTCAATTTTGAGTTATATACAATTAAATGCATAAAAAAAACTTACAAATAAAATTTTTTAGTAGTGTAAAATATTAAATTTATAAAAAATAAGTTGTTGAAACAAACATATATATAAATAAATTAGAAATAAAAAGGAATTAATTTGATGAATTTTTAAAAAAATATGACTCAATTTGGAGTTATATACAATTAGTTGCATAAAAATGAACAATAACGAGAAGTGTCCGAGTGGAACACGCCACCTCTGAGTTGCCCGGAGGTCGCGTGTTCGACTCCCTCCGGGCGCATTTAATGGTACATTTATTCAGAGCCTATAAAGGCTCATATACATAATGCGCCACCATAATTAAACTACTGGGTCAATGGCCAAGTGGTTCGAGCCCCGCCGAGCCTTAGGAAGGGCCTGGGTTCGAACCAGCTTGGCCAATTTTTTTTTTTACGTAAAAATTTAGTGACCGCCAATGGCGGTCGCTAAATAAAAAATGGCGGTCTCTAAATTTAAAAATTGCAACCATTTTTTGCGGTCGCAAAATTAAAAGTTGCGACCGTTTATGGTGGTCGTTAAATTAAAATTTGCGATCGCTTTTGGCGGTCGCTAAATCTCGAAAAATTTAGCGACCACTGTTTTAGCGACCGATTAAAGCGGTAGCTAATTCGGTCGTTAAACATTATTAGTGACCAAAAAGCGGTCGCAAATTCGGTCGCTAAAACCAGTTTTTTTTTTGTAGTGACATTTTTATTGATTAGATAATTATTGTATATGTAAGAATTTAATATTATTTCGTAAGATAAATTTCTCTGGAGTGTATTCTATTAGATTATGATACTAATTTTGAAAAATATTATATGTTTGAAACTCTTTAGATTTCTTTTAAGTAAACAATTAAAATTGTTCTTCTAAAAGTTATGGGACATTATCTTCAAATTTTATATTATCGTAAGTAAGTCGTTTTTATTTTACTCAACTTGGGACTTTAAATATTTTTATGAAATGGTCCAATAACTTTAATTTTCAAAACATAGTAAATTAATTCTTAGCTTAAGTTTGATTCTCAAAAAACTTTAATTACAAGTCTAGAAATTTGGTTTTTAATTTAAAATTTTAGTTGTTTTATTATCAAATTCAATGGCTTTTATGAAGTTTGTAAGTTTGGTCCTTTAATTTTCTTAGTGTATTTTCTCTTTAAGATTTCATTTTTATTAAAGAAAATTAGTTCACACCTTAAATTATTTCCTTTCAAACCCCATAATTTAAAAATTGAACTTTTGAAAAATGGGGCGTGACAGTTATTGCCCCTAAAAAAATACTTTTAAATAAATGAGTATTATAAAAATATTTTATTTATATTTATGAGCTGTGAAATTTAGTGTGAGAACACTCGAATAGAGAACTGTTTAATAAGGGATGGAGAGAGTATAGTCAATAATTTTTTTCTCTTTTAAAGAATAATCAAATAATATATTGGAGAACAGTTAAATGATTCTAATAGAGAATATTCTATAGATATTCTAAACGTAGACATGACCGAATCAAATTAAATCAATTTGAAGCGGTGTAAATATTTATATGATTTGTTGTGATTCACTTTCCTTGTAATGTTGTTGTAACTCTATTATTTATATTAGTATCACCAGATTCACGATGACAAAATCACTTTTTCACATGGTATCATCGGGTCTCATCGAACAACCCTCCCTAAATTTCAATCTCCGCTGCCAATCTCCCTAATTTTTTTCCTCCTAAATTCCACTACTAATTACTTTATCTACACCGCCAAACTTCCATTCCTTAGAGCACCTTCAGCAGGTTGGTAAAGTGGAGTTTTACTCCAAAATTTCCTACCAGCAATGCGCTATAATGCAGCGCCATTATGGAGTTGGAGGTTTTTGGAGGCATGTAAGCGCCACAAATGGCGCTGTAACTGTTCAGCGCTAAATTTCATCCCCCATCCTTTTTTTTTTTTTATAATTAAATTATATGTATTGTAATTAGTTATATATATATGTATTTTATTTTAAAAGTAATTAAATATTAATATATTATTTATTTGTATATACTTTTATATTTATTTTATTTTTATATATAATAATATTTTTATTTTTTATTTTAATTTATATTTCAGTTGTAATATTATGTTAAAATTTTAATTAATATGTTATTTATATGTATGTATTTTTGTATTTATTTTATTTTTATACATAAATTCATATTTTTTTACAACAATAAATTTCAATTATAATATTATATTAAATTTTAAATTTAAATTTGCATAAAATTTTTATTCAATTTAATTATTATAATATAATAAAAAAATTCATTTAAAATGAATATAATGTAATATTATATTTTAGCTCTAAAAGAATAGAGCTTACTGCTGGGAGTAAAGTGTTGTCTCTATTATAGAGTAGTGCTGAATTAACTTCAAAATAGAGGCAACTGCTGGAGATGGCCTTAGTGCTATCTCTTATTCCCGCCGCCGCTATATTTCACCACCAAACCTTATTCTTCACACTAATGGCATCTTCCACTGCCGCTACTTCTTCCGATTAAATTCCTCTTGTCACTCTTATCTACCTGGTGACGACCAAACTCACATCATCCAACTATCTTCTATGGCATTTGCAGGTTGAGACTATGTTGCAGTGTGCCAACCTCTTCTCCTTCATCGACAGTACAACCGTCGAACTTCCAGCCACCGTGAAGGATGTTTCGAACAAAGACGTTCGTAATCCTGATCTTATCTCTTGTAGAATTGTCATCACCATGTCCCTAGTCTCCTGCTTTCCTCCCTCATCGAGGAATCCATGGCGTCGTTGGCATCCATTGTGCCCATGATATATGGATAGCCCTTCAACTGGCTTTTAGTCATACTTCCCCTTCTCCAGCCCATCATCTTCGCGACGAACTATAGCTTTTGAGGCGTGGATCTAATAGTGTGGCTGATTATGGCCGCTCGTTCAAAACTTTATGCGATCAATTAGCTGCTATCGGTCATCCGGTCTCTGAAGTTGATAAGAGTCATTGGTTTGGTCCTAGTTTTCACTCTTTCACGAACTTGCCCATGATGCTGCAACCTCAAATCAGTTTTACTGATTTACTTCAGCAAGCCAGGACCTATGAACTCAATGATCATGTGATGGCCTCCGAGTCTCCATCCCAAGCCACCTTTTACGCTAATCAAACTCCACATCGTGGATGCAGTTCGACCACTGGTTCTAAAAAACACTCCAGCAACTTTGGTGGTCGCGGTCGTGGCCTTTTGGGTTCAAGCCCTCACTCTGGTAATTCATCTTCTAATAATAATAGTGGTGGAAATTATGCAGGTTCTCAATCTGGCAGACGACTTCCTCAATGCCAGATATGTCATGACCCTCACTTCGCTTCCACTTGTCCTTCACGCTACGTTCATACCAATACCTCTGATACATCCAATCTTGCTAAGGCATTTGAAGCTCGTTGTGCCGTTACGCCCACCGTCCAGTCCGATTGGTATGTGGACACTAGTGCATCTGCTCACATGACATCCTCATCCACCAGTCTCGACTCCTTTGAGCCTTACACTGGTAATGGTCAAGTCATCGTGGGTAATAGTGACGCTCTATCCATCTCTCATCTTGGCTCCAAATTCATTAATAATAGGCTTCTTTTATTAGATGTATTTGTTGTCCCGCATATCACAAAGAATTTATTATCTATAAGCAAATTAAATAAGGAATTGCCAGTTGATGTGTTGTTTTCTAACGATTCTTTTGTCATTCAGACTCGAGCATCAGAGGAGATTCTGGCAACAGGTCACAGTAAGGATGGTCTATACGTTTTGGAACAAGGAACCCCTGCTTTAGTTGTTGCTTTATACTCTAATGCTTCGACGTCATCCTTTGAATTATGGCATAATCATTTAGGCCACAATTCTATTTTTATCATTCAGTTGTTAAATAAATTAGGTCACTTAGCTGTCACTTCTGTTTTACCAAAACCTGCTCTTTGTTCTTCATGTTAGGTATTCAAAAGCAAGTGTTTATCTTTTACTTTGAATGAAAAATGTGCTATGCATGTGTTGGATTTAGTTCATTGTGATTTATGGGGACCATCCCCAGTTGATTCGCTTGATGGGTTTAGATACTATGCTTTATTTGTTGATAATTACTCGCATTTTTCTTGGCTCTACCCTCTACGTGCTATGTTCGATTTCTTCGATGTTCTTAAGCGTTTTATTGTCCTTGTATGCAATCAGTTCAACACTACTCTAGTATTTTTCAAAGTGATGGGGGAACTGAATTTACAAACTCACGTGTTCGTGAATTCTTTACTGAACGTGGTATTTTGCAAAGGTTTTCTTGTCCATATACGCCTCAACAAAGTGGTCGCGCCGAGCGAAAACATAGACATATCACTGAAACTGGTTTATCAATGCTCTTTCATGCTCATGCCCCCGTCCATCATTGGGTTGATGCTTTTTCTACATTAGTATATTTAATAAACAGGTTGCCTACGCCTTTACTTGATCAGAAATCACCTTTTGAGTTGCTTTTTTGGCTCAATTCCCTCTATGCTAACTTCAAAGGTTTTGGTTGTTGTGTTTATCCTTATCTTCGCGACTATGCTCCGAACAAACTAGTTCCTCATAGTCAACCTTGTGTTTTTTTAGGATATAGTAGCTTGCATAAGGGTTTTCGATGCTTTGATCCTATTACTTTGTGCACTTATATTACACGACATGCTCAATTTGATGAGTCTTCTTTTCCTTTCATTAATACTGATGTATCTTCTACTAATGCCTCTGTTTTTGAATTTTCACAGTTTCTTGAGCCTCCGATTGTGCTTCCTGTCGCTTCTCCACCTGGCCACTCAAACCCACCAATTTTGCCGCTTGTCTTTTCTTGATAACACGTCCTCAGCTCTAGTATTGCCACCCTTAGCCGACACAGAGAACGAAAATGTTGGACCTCCAACAGCCTTTGTTTCCCTTGTAGATGACGTCCAACCTACTTCATCTCCGCCTTCTTCCAATGAAGTATCAGCTGCAGCCCATCCTTCGCAGCCCAGTACTGCTTCAAGTTCATCTCACAATATTGTTAACAACCACCCCATGCAAACTAGAGCAAAATCTGGTATTGTTAAACCAAAATATTTTGTAGATATTGCGTCAACTACCTTGTTGTCCTCCTCATCTATTACACAGGTACCAAAACATTTCAAGTCCGTTATCAAGGTACCGCACTGGTTGACGGTTATGCGTGAAGAAATGGATGCGCTCCATTCCAACAATATCTGGGAGCTTGTCCCTCGTGCCCCTGATGTAAATGTGGTTGGGTATAATGGTTATTATGAGACATGTTTATGAATAAAGTGAAAATTTATGGAAAATAAATATGACGCACTTTCCATTAACAATCACTTATTCATAAACAAATCTCACAATACCCCTATGATATTCTCCAATTAGTGAACATATTATTAGTCATATTAATCACATTAAATCACGTACAACTAGTGAATACATTATTAGTCATATTTCGTTGTACATGGGGTTTTAAGAAAGCAAATATATTGTGTGTAAAAGATAAAGTACATTATAAGTTGATAGTGTAAAGTATTACTCCCTCAGTTCCACAAGAACTTACAGACTTTCCTTTTCGGATCGTCCCACAACAACTTATAAACAAAAAAAAAAATCTTTCTTAAACTTCACCCTCACAATATTTATATATTTACACAAAATACCATTACTTTATCACTTTTCGGGCCCATTTTACACTCAATCCAATTAACTTCTTTACTTTATACATAAAGTTTTACCAAATTACTTTTCAGAAACTATATTTTCACTTTATTTCACCTTTGTCTTAATGTATACCTCCTCTCCTTTTGAAAATTCTTGTGGAATGGAGGGGTATCTTTTTAGGAAACATGATTGTTGATGTTTGATTAGGGTCATAATTGTATGTTTTTGCATCCATTTCTCTATGATTTTGATGTGCTTATATTCACATTTGACCCTAAAATGCTATACTTTGCGCATTTAACCCTTTTTTGCTAGAAAGTTGTCTTTTGTAGTGAAAACGAGCAAAACCGGCAAAAGACGAGCAAGTTTGTAAAAGTTTGGAAATTGTGAGTTGATCCAATGAAGGAAAATGATATACAATGTCGAAGAGTTCGAAGATAGGGTCACAACGGAAAAAGAATAGAGTCAATCGGAGCTCTAGAACTCAAGATATGAAGAAAATGAGGAAGTCGAGGATCGACCGAACGGGATCGTGCGACCAGCAGCACGGGATCGTGCGAAGGCTCTCTGGATCGTGTGATGAGGATCCGCACACACACACGCACGATCCGGGATCGTGTGGACACCTCCACGGGATCGTGCACAACTCAATTCTGCACAACTTTTAAGCGTTGTTTCGTCTTTTCGCGCGTTTAATGAAGGGCATATTGGACCAAGCATTGTGGGCACTATAAATACTTCAAGGATCAGATTTCCAAGGGCATTCCATCATAATTCCAAGTTCTTAGATTAGTTTAGAGAGAGAATTAGGTAGTTACTTAGTGGGTTCTTAATTAGATTCAATATTCTTTCTTCAATAACTTTTGATCCATCCATTGGATCTTTAATCCGTTTGTTCCATTAGCTTAGTTTCGTTATTAGCTACGATTCTACGGTTCGATTTATGTTTTCAAGCTTTGGATCAAGATTTAGCATTTTGGAGGTTTGTAGATTTTATTCAATTTCTCTACATATGGTAAGATTTCCTTCAATTCTCTTGTTTTAGCTCATAATCATGATAGTTAGATTGTTAATTGTTGATTACCAATTCCAATTAGCCATGGGCTAATATCCTTGTTGCATAGTTGCATGAATACTATTGTAAATTTAGTTCTTGTTAATTATATGCATGAATTAGTGATGTTGATGGATTAGTTCTCTTATTAATGACTTATATGAATGCTTGGGATGTTTAATTGGATTGTATGGCTTATATGTTTTAGCAATGGAATGAGAATTGAGCTCTAATAACTTTATGCATACCAAGTGTTTGATATTTGGCTTGTATGACCAATGAGAATTGCATATTAGCCTAGACCTCTTAATTGGAGTGTTGGGAGTTGTAGAGAGATCTAGACATCTAATAGAGCTCTTAGCTTGTGTTGTAGAGAGATCTAGACACTAGTTGGCTTGACTAAAACACCAAGAGAACTTTTGCATGCTAGGATGGATAAGGACTAGGTGAACCATTGTAGGATTACTCTCATGTACACACATCACTCATTTGCTCACTTCCTTGAGGTGATAGCTAGATTTACTCTGCTTTGTTAAAGTAGATAGAAATCATGATCCTTTTGTTACTTTCCTAGCTATTAGCCTTTTGTAAACATTCAATACTTGCTTGATATTGCATCGTTTTCCTGTGTTCGATATTTAACTTGGTTAACTTGCCACGACAACAACGATCACGTACACTTGCGTGGAAATCATACACGATTTTGGCAAACAAGTTTTTGGCACCATTGCCGGGGAAACGGTCTCTTTGTCAAGCTAGTTGATGTTTGTTTACATTTCTTTTCTTTATTTTGTTTCCTTGTTTGTTTTTTTGACTATTCTTGGTGAGTGTTGATACTTGATTGTTTTTGTAGGAGTGAACTCAATTGAAGATGGGCGAATACAACCATTACTCGTATTCCCCAAAAGACACATATCCTCCTAATTCCTATACATATCAACCTTACCCATATCAACCACCACCTCCACAAGAAGAATCTTATCTTTATCCTTCCAATTTATATTCATACCAAGATTCCTACTCTTATGAAGATCCATATTCCTACCCTCCACCCATCCCTATGCCTTGCCATCATGAAGAACTCCTCCAAGCCACCTTGATGATACTCTAGTCTACATCCTCAATCAACTCGAAGAAATTCAAAGGGAGAATGAAAGAAGTTTTAAAGATACAAATAGGAAGTTTGATAGACTTTTCCAAACTCAAGGTGACCAAATCACGCTCTTGAAGTTCCGAATGGAAAATCTGGCTAGTAAGTTGCGAATGGAGAAGATAAGACTCCAAGTGGAGCAATGGGACATCCAAGACAATGAGACTTGTGAGGTGGAAGATGGGGGTACTCAAGATGATGAAGAAGAAGGGCATGTGGAAAATGAAGATGATCATCATCATGGGAAGATTAAATCTCTTTCTGATAGTGCTGTGGTACCATTGAGTTGAAGTATTGTTCAAAGTGTGGCGACACTCAAGACAACACTTAATGTGTTCAGAATATTGTAAAGAGAATAAGTAAACAGCGGAAAACTTTTGAACACAAGGATTAACTCAATCTTTCCACAAACTAAAATTAGTTTGTGGCGGCCTCAAGGCTGAAATATCACTAACTTGGAAAAAGTGATTACAAAAACAAATTCGAGACTTGGAAATATTTCTTCCAAATCTCAAACATAAAATCGGATAAAATATCCAAACAAGTTCCCAAATGGCAAACCTAGATTGTTAAGTCTAAGCCTACTTCAAGCATACACTAACACACCCCGTGAATAGCTCAACAAAATGTATGGGATAATAATATACATGAGTGTTGTACTAAGTGTAACAACACTTGTGAAAACACTACACTAAAACTGTAAAATAGGTTTCGATTTATGCGCTATGCTTCAGTATGTAGTGTGGGCTCTCTCTTATGATTTCTGGACGTATTCCTCATCTATTTATAGAGTTGGAATGATGATCCATCCATCAATGAAGTGGAAATCATGGAGAGAAGTTGAGATCCACTTTTGTAGGAGTTGAGGTAACTTCCATGTAACTTCCTTTCTTTAACTCTCGGCTCCTTTAATTCCAGGCTCTTCCACCACATTCCAGATCCTTCCAAGTGCATCAAGAATATTCTGGGTCATTGAAATAACTGCCGTTTAACCGTCGTTGACCAGGGACAGCACCAAGAACAACCATCGAGGCAACACTAAGCAGTTGATCACTGGAACATGTTTCCTGAAGGATGTTGACCTGAAATGATAGCAAAGATAATTTGAACAACACTAAAAGTTAGTTGTTAGAACAAATATATTGAAGAATGTCCTGGAGGATGGGTGTGATTCCAGATGTGATGACACTGGTCTCAACACTCACATCTTCACTTTCTATTCTAGATTATATTGGAGCTCAAATGTCTATTGAACCTTCTCATGCTTACATTGACTATGAGATTCCTATTATTAATGATGATATTGCTTATAAATTTCCTCATGCTACATTGATTAGGAATCAAGAAGAAAAGAAGGATGGATTAGAAGAAGAAGAAAGAGAAGAGTGTGAAAAGGAAGAGGAAAAAGAAGAAATTGATGAAAGTGAAGAGGATGACGAAGATGAGGATAAGCATGATGAGTACAGGGATCTTTATGATCAATTTGATTTGGATATTGATGGTAGCAAAGGAGAAATCCTAAGTGAGATCAAAGAAGATAAAGATGATTATGAAGAGATCAAATTTACTCATGCTCAAGATACCTCCGATCTCAAGAGTTTTACTAATCCTTTTTACAACTTCATTGATTATGATATTATTCCTTGTTATGATGATATAGAGTATCCTACTCATTGTGTATGCCTTGATAGGAATCTTGAAGAAGAGAAGGAAGAGGTGAAAGAAAAAGAAGAAGAGGATAAGGAAGGAGAAAATTCAAGAGGAGAAGAGAATGAACAAGAAGAGGAAGATGAATGTCCACTATGAGACATGAGCATAAATGGAGAAGAACAACAAAATGAAGTGGAGGAGGAGCCTACAAATGAAATAAGCATTTCTCTACTCCTAGACTCTTCTACTTGTGCTTTAATTGATAATGTTGTTTATTGTGAACTTGTCTTACCTCTTGAGTTGGTTGATCATAAGATTGAATTGAGAATCCTCTTGAATATCTTTGATAGTAAGAGATGGGGGCGGATTAGGTTGAGAAGAAAAGAAAAAGAATATGCTTGTGCTTATAAATTCAAAATGATAAGGAAAGTGGGTGTATGGGGTAGAAATCCTACATGTTTCCTTGATCATAATGCTTTGAGATTGTTGTATGATGGCAAGAATGATAAATATCCTTGGTTATTTAGCTAACATTGGTGTCGTCCAGCTAGGGGACGTATCCAAGCGCTAGATGGGAGGCAACCCATCCTAAAAAGTTTTCACGCTTATTAGGATTGCTTTGTAGTTTAGATATTGATAATTATTTTGATTTACTTCATATGAGGTAGTGTGTTTTCTTACCTTGGTTGGTGCATGTGATTTATCCTAGTTTGGGGGTGTTGCCTCTTGGAATATATGGTGATTTGTTGGTTTAGTTGAGCTTATATATGCTTTATTGGTCATTGATTCATTGTAAATCCTATTTTCATCACTCTTTGCCAAACTTTTTGGATCCTTGATCCGAAAATGTTTGGGAGGTGTGTTTGTTCTTCAAATGCTGATTTTCAAGGATAATGAATGATATTTGTGAGCTTTAGAAAGGTGTGATGAGGAGATTTATCTTCCTACTTGACCAAGATGGAAATTCTCATGTAAGTGGCAAGTCGCTCTCCTATTCTTAATCTCAACTCAAGGTATGTCTTTACACTTATCTCTCCTTACTTGTTTCTATTCTTAGGTTGCTAGTATATTAGATTGCTATTTGAGCTTAATTGTTGATTCTTGTTGTATTGTGCTTTAATTTGTGCATTGCATGATACTTTCTTCACTTTTGCCAAACTTTTTAGACCCTTGGTCCAAAAAATTTTGGGGGGTGTGTTCGTTTCGTAAATCTCATTGCAATGCTATGCTTTTGATGATTTGTAGTGCTTTCTTGATGTTTTGGATCATATGCTTATTTTTATGCCTTGTTTTTGCTTGTTATGATTGCCATATTATTGCTAGTTTAGAGTAGTGTGGCATGAGATATGTTTATGATTGTGTGGATGATGTTGATAGTATAGGTTTGCTGTAGTGGACTTATCACTTGATTCAAGTCTTGTTTAGTTTGTGATGGATTTTATGATGCTTGATACTTTGATGATTTGAGCATTTTTTAGATGATATGAGTCATGATCACCTTTTACCCATGAGGTTTTGAGTTATTTATGCCCGTTTCAATCTTGAACGGATAATATTCTTTGATGTGAGTTCCACACACGTACATGTTACTCTAGAACTTGGCTTTGGTCTTATTTGAGGCTACATTAGATGAAGATTTCACATGATATGATTTGAGGCATTTCTTTGATTTATATTGAGCTACTTTGCCATATGAGCCTACCATTGATATTTTTATCCATTGCTTACCATTTTGTGCCTTTAGACCTTTCCTTTGGCTAACCACACTTTAAGCCATTTTCCTTCCTTTTTGGAACTTTCTTGTCCCTATGATTAGTAGAGTGAAAAGAAGGAAGGAAGATTGGTGATTTAATAAAGAACTTGGTGGCCTTAGTTGAAAGATATTCAAGTATGCATGGATTGATGTGAAAGAAGATTCCAAAGCAAGTGCTTGCAAGGAATTGAAAAAGGTTGACTTTTTGCAAAATTATGGTCAAGTTTGACTTGTGTTGTGAGTATGATCACAACTTGTCAAAGAGGGGAGAATGATCTTTGAAAGTGTGATTTTGAAAGAGCATGAAGAGTATGTTCAAATTGCATGAATAGGTGAATGATCTACATCATGATTCCTTCTATGCTTTACTAATCATTTTTAGTCACTTTTATCCATATGTTTCTTCCCGACCAAAGAGCCAACACTACAACCTTTTGAAAGTCCTCATTGATGTGTGAATGATTTGTCATTTCAAGTGGTGGAGAATGTAGACTTGAGTCAAGCTTATGGTAGTATGTGTATGTGGTGTGATGATTGAGTGAACTTATACACTTGAGGGTTGAGCTAAACACTTATTTTGTGAGGATCATGACTTATTGATTTGATATCTTGCTTGTTGATTCATTGTTGATGGTTGACTAGATGAGATTGCATTCTAGACTAGCATGACATTGATTGATGATTCCATGGCATTTGATCTTGTGCTTGATGCTTCATTGATACAATTATTCCCCTATCTTATCGCTTCATTGCTCGAGGTCGAGCAACAATCTAGTTTGGGAGTGTGATTAGGGTCATAAGTGCATGTTTTTGCATCCATTTCTCTATGGTTTTGATGTGCTTATATTCATATTTGACCCTAAAATGCTATACTTTGTGCATTTAACCCTTTTTGCCTAGAAATTTGTATTTTGTAGTGAAAATGACCAAAATCGGCAAAAGACGAGCAAGTTCGTAAAAGTTCGGAAATTGTGAGTTGATCCAATGAAGGCAAACGATATACCATTTTGAAGAGTTCAAAGAGAGGGTCACAACGGAAAAGAATCGAGTCAATCGGAGCTCTAGAACTCAAGATATGAAGAAAACGAGGAAGTCAAGGATCGACCGAACGGGATCGTGCCAGCAGCACGGGATCGTGCGAAGGCTCTTTGGATCATGTGATGAGGATCGGCACGCACACACGCACGATCCGGGATCGTGTGGCTCCACGGGATCATGCACAGCTCAATTCTGCACAACTTTGAAGGGTTGTTTCATCTTTTCGCGCGTTTAATTAAGGGCATATTGGACCAAGCATTGTGGTCACTATAAATACTTCAAGGATCAGATTTCCAAGGGCATTCCATCATAATTCCAAGTTCTTAGATTAGTTTAGAGAGAGAATTAGGTAGTTACTTAGTGGGTTCTTAATTAGATTCAATCTTCTTTCTTCAATAACTTTTGATCCATCCATTGGATCTTTAATCCGTTTGTTCCATTAGCTTAGTCTCGTTATTAGCTACGATTCGATTTATGTTTACAAGATTTGGATCAAGAGTTTGCATTTTGGAGGTTTGTAGATTGTATTCAATTTCTCTACATATGGTAAGATTTCCTTTAATTCTCTTGTTTTAGCTCATAATCATGATAGTTAGATTGTTAATTGTTGATTACCAATTCCAATTAGCCATGGACTAATATCCTTGTTGCATGGTTGTATGAATACTATTGTGAATTTAGTTCTTGTTAATCCTATGCATGAATTAGTGATCTTGATGGATTAGTTCTCTTATTAATGACTTGTATGAATGCTTGGGATGTTTAATTGGATTGTATAACTTATATGTTTTAGCAATGAAATGAGAATTGAGCTCTAAGAACTTTATGCATACCAAGTGTTTGATATTTGACTTGTATGACCAATGAGAATCGCATATTAGCCTAGACCTCTTAATTGGAGTGTTGGGAGTTGTAGAGAGATCTAGACATCCAATAGAGCCCTTAGCTTGTGTTGTAGAGAGATCTAGACACTAGTTGGCTTGACTAAAATACCAAGAGAACTTTTGCATGCTAGGATGGATAAGGACTAGGTGAACCATTGTAGGATTACTCTCATGTACACACATCACTCATTTGCTCACTTCCTTGAGGTGATAGCTAGATTTACTCTGCTTTGTTAAAGTAGATAGAAATCATGATCCTTTTCTTTCTTTCCTAGCTATTAGCCTTTTGTAGACATTCAATACTTGCTTGATATCGCATCGTTTCCCTGTGTTCGATATTTAACTTGGTTAACTTGTCACGACAACAACGATCATGTACACTTGCGTGGAAATCATACACTATTTTGGCAAACAATGTTGACAATATATTGTGACTTGTTCCCAACATTCTGGCGACATCCGGATTTGCCCTTTCGACTAACTTAACTCATGATAACCTTGTTGTTGTTTTATTTATCTAGGCATGCAAGTTGAAGACGTGAGGAGTTCCGTAACTTTCATCCACGTCAAGTGATTGATGATTGAGTAGGCAAATACCCCACTAACTTGGAAGTTCCATCATGGAAGGAAGTTATGAGAAGTTATCTTGAGAAACCTATTTTTTGTTTCTAGTGGAGCGTAGATGTTGTTTTCCACTATAAATAGAAAAGACATTAGATACTTCAGAGTGTGGAATATAATACCAAGAAACTATCGAGTAGATCGTCTACTTAGTATCTAGACTGTTATATTCTTCCACCCAAATGTCTGCATGGACCAACTTGTAGACGAATCACACCTCAATAAACTCGAATACTTAAACTTAGTTGTGAAGGAAACACTCAGGCTCCACCTACCCGCTCTGTTGCCACTCCACCAATCGTTAGAAGATTGCATAGTTTGTAAATACTGCATACCCAAAGGATCGTGAATCTTTGTGAACATACGGTCCATTGGCAGAGATCCTGACATATGGAGTGATCTTGAAAAGTTCATACCAGAGTGGTTTACTGGGAGCAATGTAGACCAATTAGTTCAACATTTTGAGCTCATACCCTTCGGCTCTGGTAGAAGAGGGTGCCAAGGAATGCAGCTTGTGCTCACGGTGGTTTAGTTGGTGGTGGCGCAATTGATGCATTACTTCGACTGGGAGCTTCCCGGTTGCGTGTTGCCGACTGATTTGGATATGGCTGAGCGATTTGGGATGGTGACTAGTAAAGAGAAGCCTCTCATGGCAATTCCTACTTATAGGCTATGTAAATGATACCACTTGGGAGGTTTATGCGATATAGTTGGTTGGTTTGATTTTTGTTGTTGTATGAACCTTATAGGGGTTATGTATATAAGCTATTTATTGATGTGACAAATAAAACAGAGACTATACATTAAAGAAAATCAAATATTTAGATTAAATATCATATTAAATGAAAGGATATTGAACGTGGAAGACTAGTGATTTGTCTTGCTATGAATTAAATAATTGAACCGATTCTATATTTTTTTAATAAATTTAAATTTATAGGTAAACATAATTTTTATCTGATATTAGAGTTTACGGGGGCGTATGGAATATAAAATTATTGAGAAACACTTGGGTAAAAATTTCTACCGTAAAAATTATCAAATATATAAAAAAGGGAGAGGAAGCCCAAGCGCAGCCCCCCTCGGTAATGTTCCTCCCCATGCCTACATACTAACTCCCGCCCCCCTCCCACCCCAACCCCATGTATACTAATTTTAACTCTCCAACCCCATGTATACTAAGTTTAACTCCCCACCCCACGCCAACATGTTCAAGATGTTGGCATTTTTTTTAAGTTTATTTTAATTTTTTTTAATTATTGTGTTGATTAAATATATACATTTAATATTATATTACGAATAAATATTTATACATATAGTAACACATATTTGATCTTACAGTAATACATATTTGCTCTAATAGTAACACACATTTGTCTCCCAGTTTGTGTTACCATATGGACAAATGTGTGTTACTGTAAGGACAAAATATATTTTTATGAGAACAAATATGTGTTTTTTAATTTATTCACCATCCATTTAAATTTAGGTATATTGTTTCATGTAATACGTATGTTATTATAAGAAAAAAATAATTACTTCTATAAAAATAAATATATATTTGTGAATAATCAATATTTGTTCTTATAGTAACACACATATTGCTCTTGCATTATGTGAAAAATTATTTATTCTTTAAAAAAATGAATAATGTACAATAGTAACATTTTATAAGATAGTAACACACATTTGCTCTAATAGTAACACGCATTTATCTCCCTATTTGTGTTACTATATGGGCAAAATATATTTTTATGAGAATGAATATGTGTTTCTTAATTTATTCGTCATCCCTTTATATCTTGGTATATTGTTTCATGTAATAAATATGTTATTATATAAAAAATATAATTATTTCTATAAAAATAAATAAATATTTGTGAATAATTAATATTTTTTCTTATAGTAACACACATTTTGCTCTTATATTATGTAAAAAATTATTTTTTCTATAAAAATAAAT
The DNA here is from genome assembly GCA_026898435.1 of Prunella vulgaris. Lineage (NCBI taxonomy): Eukaryota > Viridiplantae > Streptophyta > Magnoliopsida > Lamiales > Lamiaceae > Prunella > Prunella vulgaris. Next base: position 2,212 of record JAPKLY010003545.1, on the reverse strand, counting down.
AAATATATGTAAAATAATAATATTTTATAAGATAGTAACACATATTTTCTCTAATAGTAACACACATTTGTCTCCTAATTTGTGTTACTATATGGACAAATATGTATTACTATATGAGCAAAATATATTTTTATGATAATACATATGTGTTTTTTAAATTATTCATTACCCCTTTAAAATCTAGGTATATTGTTTTATGTAATACATATGTTATTATATTAAAAAAATAATTATTTTATAAAAATAAATAAATATTTGTGAATAATCAATATTTATTCTTAAAGTAACACACATTTTGCTCTTGCATTATGTGAAAAATTATTTATTCTATAAAAAAATGAATATATGTAAAATAACAACATTTAATAAGATAGAAACACACATTTGCTCTAATAATAACATATATTTGCTCTCCAATTTGTGTTACTATATGAGTAAATGTGTGTTACTATACTAACATAAACTGAGAGCAAGTTTTTAAATTTATTATATAATATTATTTAATTTATTTTTAAATCTACAATAATTAAAAAATAATACTCCCTCTGTCTACCAACTATTTCTCACTTTCCTTTTTTGTTTGTCCACATAACTTTTTCCCATTTCTTTATTTGGAAACAACCCACACTCACAATAAAATTTTGGGCCCCACAATACTCATATTTTTCGCTTACTTTATCTATCATTTCAATATAATACTACTTTTCATTAAATTCCGTGCCCACCAAAAAAATGGAAAAAAGTTTCATGGACGGGGGAGTAATAAAAATTAAAACATTTCTTGCATGGTATTACATGGGCCTGGGCATGTGTGTGTTGGGGGGTGGGGGAGGGAATTAACATATGCATAGAATATTACCTGGGCATGGGCGTGGGCGTGGGCTTGTGTGTGAGCGAGCGTGAGTTTATTATTTTTTTACTTTATTTTTAAAAAAATTCACAATAGAAATTTCTATGTAAGTTTTTGTCAAAATTATTTAATTGAAATGATAATGGGAATAAGGATAAATATATATATTCTTTCTGTCCCATAGAAATTTGCATACTTTATTTGTTTGGACGTTCCAAATAAATTTGCACACTCACAAAATTATACATATTTATTCATATATGACTATTTTTTAAATATTTTTTTCTTTAATATTGTGTCATCCCATAAAGTGCAAATTTCTCCAGGATGGAGAGAGTGATATTTTTAGTTAATACCACGTCTAATTACCTTACATTCTTCTTGTATTCATACTCCTCAATCAAAACACATGTTTCAACTTACAATCAATAACTTTTCTTTTATCCATTTTTTCTAAATTATACTAATATATGTTAATCACTCTAAAAATAAATATTCATTCAACACGAGAAAAATAAAATTTCATTCATTGAAAATTTTGAAACAACACCCTCTCAATTTAACTGATTTCCACATTCTTTCATGTCCCCCTTGAAAAAGTTGTAAATAGCAGTCAAAATCCAAGAATCTGCTCCAAATTTGCAGCATTCCTACGCTACAACAACTTAGCAGGAGTGGCAATGCATCATTTTATTTTTTCTAGCAATTAATAAGAACTCTAAATTGTCCAGATCCAATCAAGATATCAGCTTTTATATATAGCTCTCAAATCAATTTTCTCCCCAACCAGAATACAAATACAATCCTTTTCAGCAAAAAATGGAGTTTCGACCAAAATCATTTTTTTGCATTGTTCATGATCTCCGTGGCTTCGATTCTTTCTGTCTCCGAAGCCGGCAAAATCGCAATCTACTGGGGCCAAAACGGCAACGAAGGCACACTTGCCCAAGCTTGCGCCACCGGAAACTACGACTTCGTAAACATTGCATTCCTCGCCACATTCGGCAACGGTCAAGCTCCGATGATTAACCTCGCCGACCACTGCGACCCCACCGCCAACGGCTGCACCGCCCTCAGCTCCGACATCAAATCCTGCCAATCAAAAGGCATCAAAGTCATGCTCTCCATCGGAGGCGCATCGGGTAGCTACTACCTCGCCTCTGCTCAAGACGCGAGGCAAGTCGCGACTTACTTATGGAACAATTTCTTGGGCGGGACTTCATCGTCCCGCCCATTAGGCGATGCTGTCTTGGACGGAATCGACTTCGACATCGAGGGAGGAACCGATCAGCATTGGGACGACTTAGCGCGGTATCTCTCTGGATATAACAAGAAAGTGTATCTGAGTGCAGCGCCTCAGTG
>JAPKLY010003544.1:0-18180 GCA_026898435.1 Prunella vulgaris | reverse complement strand
ATGGTTTACGCTTCAGACTTCAGTAAATTGGGTCGACTCCAATATTCTTCAGTCTTCAGCATGGTCCTCCTGTACTGAATCTCTAACCTAACTATCCTGAACTATTTTATCCTGAACAACTATACTTAGGCAAATTCATCAGGGGTTTTGGGATCTAATCAAAATACTCAGATTGTCCCAACAATTTCCCCCTTTTTGATGATGCCAAAACCCTTAAGCAAATTCCTATTCATCTATACAATCAACTGACTTAGTCAGTGAAAATAACTCAGTACCACTTGACAAACTAGGTACTTAGTCTATAAGATGAAAACAAGGAATGGGTTAGTACAGTTCTTGATAAGGATTCAGAAAAGTAATTCAGGAGTCAACAAGAAGTTGTACTCAGGAAAAATAAATAACTTCATTGATTGATAAGAAAATACAAGTATCCTGAAGCTATTACAAAATTCCTGAACAACTAGCTCCTGATCTAGTCTTCATCCTTATTCCAAGCAGTCAGTGGAATCTCGTACATCTCCAGTACTCGGTTCAGGACCTGCTTCATCCTGTTCCGATCAGCAACGGCCCCGGCAGCTCGTCCTACTCTGCTGACTTCTTCAGAAATTGCTTTCCGGTCCAGCTGCTTAGAATTCCTAAAGAGTGGAGGAGGGTACTTGATGAATTCCGGAGGAGCGATCTCAACACCTTCAGTGTCAGCATGTCTAATGATTTCAGCCCATAGATCAGGATGCTCCTGTGCCATCCAGTGATGGAGTATGACGTCTTTTTCTTCAGTCAGATCGTCCCATAACCCCACCACGTAGAATAGGTATGCCCACCTATTCCGGATCGGAATCCAAACCTCCAGCATCTCAATCGGAATGAAGTCTTCAACAAACTTTGATGGAGGATGACTTTGATCTGGTCTGACCACAATCTTCCTCTGAGTCTTTATCCGAGATCCAGATGATACAGATTTCTTCTTCTGGACCTGAGAAGTCAGATACTCATTAGATTCTTTTAGGCGCTGGATCTGACTGAGCATCAAAATTTCTTTCATTTTTGCTATCTTTTCAGCATCAGTCATCACCAATTTCTTCTGAGTGATCAGCCCAGATGACATTATTTGTTCCTCCATCTCCTTATATAAAGGCTCGAGAGCCGGATCTTCAGAGGGTCTCAACTTCTTCGGATCTGAGCCTTCAGCAGTTTCGATGGCGGCTACGGATCTAGTCCTCTTTCTATCCGCAGCCTTCAGTTCAAGAGGAAAGTTCTTCTTCTTAGCTTTACCAGTAGTGGCAATTTGCTTCTTCCCTTCTTCCCCCTTTTTGGCATCATCGTCATTAGTACGTTTGACAACTTCATCCACTGACTCCGCCAAAAGATTGAACTGACTATCCATCTCAGACTGCTTCACCTGCAATTGCCCAATCTGCCCTACCATTCCTCTCAGGCCGATACTGAGCTGATCAATGGTTGAATTGTGTGCAGCCTTCAGTCGACCTTCGAAGTTTTCCATCCTTGAGTCTAGGGCAGATGCAATTTTCTCCTTCTCCTGTGCAGACAACTCCCTCAGCAGGTCCTCCTTCAGTCCAGCTTTTATCTTGACCAACTTCTCATCAACCAGTTGATCAACCTTTTCAGACAGTTGTTGATCCAGAAAGTTGGCAAGTTTAGTCTCCTGCTGAGTCTGCACATCTGAAACCATCTGATTACAGTTCTGAATAGCATCCTTGGCTTGCTCTGAAATGACAGTGAGTTCTACATTGATTTCAGACCGAGCTTCCCCAAGGAGATCAATTGCTGCATGCATATCAGTGGCCATGTCATTCAAGTCACGGTCCAGTCTGTTCACTTTCTTGTTCAGCAATTCAGAATTTGAATTAGCCCTGCTAGATTTTTGCTCAACGAGGATGACTCTCCTGTGCAGATTGCCAAGAGCTCGTGAGGAATTCTGAAGATAAAGTGCTTCGGGTGTAATCCAATTACCTCTGACTCGGACCATGCCTGGTGGACCCTCTCCTGAAGCCTCCGCAATCTCGAGTCCCTGGATTGCTTCATCGGCCGGTGCACTGACTCCCTCAGTGCCACCTTGCTGATCGTCATCAGCAATTATCACCACTTCCCTTTCAGCTTCCTTCACTTCTCCCCTCTCTTCAGCTTTCTGAGTCTCAGGCTCAGGATACGTTCTGCGGACTGTTCTGATAAAATCCACCATTTTGATCAGATGATGTAGAGAGTTTACATCAAAATGATCAAAGAGGGCGGCCTCTAGATCTGCAATGCAGTCCCATCCTCTGGACTCTCCTAGCTGGCTGAGCTCAGACCAAGTAGGATTTCTGATCATGGCAAAAGTGCGGAGTTGCACAACTGCCTCCTTCTGAGCCTCAGTAAGATCAGGGAATCTCCTCTCCACCATCTCAGCTGCCTCTCCCCTTGCAACTATCTCAAAATCTGATAGAATGTTCACATCGGGCGCAGGGAAAGGCCATGGTGCTTCAGTCTGAACTGGTTCAGCAACCTCTTACTCAACTCCTCCTCCCTGAGCAGGCTCTACCTGACCCAAACTCTGATAGGTTTCAGCAATATTAAGAATCAGCTGGTTGGGATCAGGGGAAGCAACCTCCAGAACAGATGTAATCGGAGCAATTCCAGGAACAGCCTGTGCCTGAGCTGGTTCCTTCTCAACAGCTTCAGCAACAGCCTGCGCCTGAGCTGGTTCCTTCTCAACAGCTTCAGCAACTTGCACTTCCATAAGTTTCTTCTCTCGCTCAGCTGACCCAGAGTAGAGAAATTTCAGCTTTTGTTGCTTGGGTCTGGAAGGCTTAGATTTATCCTTCGCTGGCTTTGCTGTATCAGACTCGGAAGACTTGCCTGCCTGAGCCTGGACTTTTCCAGTCATGCTCGCCTGGGCCTTCTTCTTCTGAGTCCGAGGCCTTCTCCTTGTGCCAGCATCATCGGAATAAGCTCTGAAGAGATGGATTTTTGCTGGGATCTCGAGTGATTGGGCCTGATCCACATCACCGAGATCCAGAGTCTCCAAGAGCATGGAGATCTTGGTGCCAAAGTGCATCTTGGCCTCAAAAGTCGTCTGCCCCTCTGGCGAGTACTTGATTTTGCTGGTCTCAGCCACCAGCATTTGGAGGAAGTAACCCTCCCAGTCAAAATTATGCAGAGAGGCGTCGGAGATAGCCATCATTGTGAACAGCTTCGGTCTGGAGATCTGCTCCAATCCTCCAGCAATTCTCATCACTCCCTGACTTGTCAGGTCGAAGAAGTGACGGTTTTCAGTCCTCAAGACTGATTTATTCAGGCCGGATTTCAGCACGACATCTCCATCGCACAGGGACTGGAGAAAATCCCTCTCATTCCCAAACCCATAATCCACTGGGCTTCGTCCTCTATTGGGAAGATTAAAAACCTCCTTAATTTTCTCCTGAATGTTGAAGGTGACCCACCTCCTGATCATCTCCTCCTCACCATCCTTTCCCTTCTCACAGGTGGTCAAGGGAATACAAGTTTCCCACTCCTGGGAGTCCTTGTTTTACGCCATCTTCAGGTAGAAGGCAGCAATGAGTCGGGGGTGGAGCCTCTGTGGCTTTGCAGTGATGAACTGCAGAAGACCTGCATTATCAAAAAGGTCTCGCACAGGCATAATGTCTGGGTTATTAGAAGAAAAATCCCCATAGGGCTCGTAATGTATTTCGTTCCTTAAATGGAAAAGGTTTCCAAAGAAGGTATCGGCAAAAGGTGAAGCCATGGAAGATTTTAAGAGATTTGAAGAGAATCGGTTTTTAGAGAAAGTAAGTTAAGAAAATATTGGGTGCATAAAAGTTTTAACAACACGATCTTCTCTTATTTATAGAAAGAAAAATTCGGTTTTAATCGGACGGTTTAGAAAATAGTGACCTATGGGATTCAATGGACAAGATTGAGCAGTAAAAAGCATTTGCCTTTTCGGTTCTTCAAAAGTAATTGGTCAAAATTTTATCGATAACTGTTCCCGCCCACAGTGCATTAAATGCACATTAGAGCATGTCCGTATTTAATTCAAATAAATTGAATTAAATAATAACCGAATATTAAAACGAATGGCTGGGATCATTTGGCAAATTAAATTAATTTGACAATACAGCAAACAGTAAAAGGATAATGCACGCAATATCAGATGACTAGATAAAAATCAGGAAACATACCAGTCAGTCAGATATGTATTCTGACTGATACCACTTATTGCCCTATCAGGGTGACAAGCCCTGAGTTCAGTGTCCTGAATCTTAGTCAGTCTATACTGATCATCCATTTAATACTGAATGTTCCCCCTACAACCATTCACATTCTCTCTGGGATTCCTTCACCCTGAGTCCATATAAGTTATTCCCCCTGACCTTGTGCATTTTCATCAGGGATTCAGATTGAATCACCTAAGCCTAGGTCAAGGAGTCCTAACTCTACTGATAACTCAACAAACCTGGTTTCAGGCAAAGCCTTAGTCAGGATGTCAGCTCTCTGTTTTTCAGTAGGGACTCTCTCCATCCTGATATCCTTCTTCTCAACATGATCTCTGATAAAGTGATGCCTGATGTCTACATGCTTACACCTTGTATGTAAGACTGGGTTTTGGGATATGGCAATGGCACTATTATTGTCACAATAAATTGGGACTTCAGTGGCCTCAACTTGGTAGTCTCTCAGTTGTTGTTTCAGCCAAAGAATCTGAGAGCAACAACTGCCTGCCGCCATATACTCAGCCTCAGTAGTAGACGTTGCAACACTGGTTTGCGTTTTGGAAAACCAAGAGATTAGTTTACTCCCTAGAAACTGACATGTGCCTGTAGTTGATTTCCTATCAAGTCTACAGCCTCCATAATCAGCATCTGAATAGCCAGTCAGTTCTAGGTTGTCATCAGAGAGATACCAAAGTCCTAAGTTGACTGTACCTCTCAGGTATTTCAGAATCTTTTTGGCATTCTCTAGATGACTCTTCTTTGGATCAGACTGATACCTTGCACAAACTCCAACTGCATAAGTGATGTCAGGACGACTAGCAGTCAGATATAATAAAGATTCTATCAGTGCCCTATATTCAGTCTGATTTACTGAGACTCCTTCTTTGTCAGGATCCAGCTTCTCATTTGTATTCATGGGAATGCGTGAGACTCTGCTGGACTGAACTCCAAATTTCTGAATCAAGTCCCTCGCATACTTGGACTGATTAATGAAAATTCCGGAGTCAGTTTGCCTGACTTGGAGACCCAGAAAGAAATTCATTTCTCCCATCATTGACATCTCAAATTTCCCAGTCATCAGCTTGGAAAATTTCTCACAAAGCTTCAGATTAGGAGATCCTAATATTATGTCATCCACATAAATCTGAACCAAGAGAATGTCTTCCCCTTCGGTGATCCGGAAGAGGGTCCTGTCCACTGTTCCTTTCACGAACCCGTGGTCTATCAGGAATTGGGATAGTGTATAATACCAAGCTCTCGGAGCTTGCTTCAGGCCATAAAGGGCTTTCTTCAGGTGGTATACTTTATTACCAACTTCGAATCCAGGAGGTTGCTCAACATACACCTCTTCATTCAGTACACCATTCAGAAAAACACTCTTTACGTCCATCTGATACACTTTGAATTTCTTGAATGTTGCATAAGCTAGAAACATCCTGATTGCTTCTAATCTTGCGACTGGAGCAAAGGTCTCATCATAGTCGATACCCTCGGCTTGAGAGTAACCTTTTGCTACAAGCCTGGCCTTATTTCTGACAACAACATTCTTCTCATCCCTCTTGTTCTTAAAAACCCACTTGGTGCCAATAACATGTTGACGCCTAGGTCTTTCCACTAACTCCCAAACCTGATTCCGCTCAAAATGATTGAGCTCATCCTGCATGGCTAGGATCCAGTTGGGATCAGCTAGATCTTCTTCTATGCTTGTAGGTTCCTGATCACTCAGGAAGCAACAAAACATAGCGCTTTCACCAAAGGACAACCTCGTCCTGACCCCCTCATTGATATCTCCAATGATATCAGCCAATGAGTGATCATCTAGCCATCGCCTCCTGCTGACTGGAGCACTGGGAGCTACTGACGTTCCATTGCCTGATCCTGAAACATTAGTCTCAACAATAATAGGCAAAGAAGCGGAACGAGCAAGAACAGGGGATACTGAGTCATTTCCTGAGGGTTGACCAATATCAGAGAAATTGTTTCCCCCTACAGTGTTGGACTCAGTAACTGTCTCAGGTGCAGAAACATCATCACCGACAGTACGTACCTCAGGTTGAGTCTGTCCTTCCGTCTGAGACTCAACATTTTCTGAGGCAGGGGCTTGCTGAGGGTTGGCCTGAAGTCTATCCTGATCTTCATCATCATCATCCCATCCCTTGGGAGCACTGACAAGTTTGATCTTGAATTCAGGATTCTTCAGACTCAGCCTCGTTACCCTTTTGGTAATTCCCTCAGTATCAGGACTTGGAACCTGTTTCCTATGCACTGATGCAGTCTCATCAAACACAACATGAGGTGTTTCCTCCACACAAAGGGTCCGACAGTTATACACCCTGAAGGCTTTACTGACTGAGGAGTATCCTAAGAAAACTCCCTCATCAGATTTGCTATCAAAGGCTTTCAGCTGGTCTTTCCCATTGTTCAGGATGAAACACTTACACCCAAAAATATGGAAATAAGAGATGCGAGGTTTCCTCTTGTTCCAAGTTTCATAGGGTGTCTGAGCATGTTGTTTGTTCAGCATAGATCGGTTCTGTGTGTAGCAAGCAGTGTTGATTGCTTCAGCCCAGTACTTCATGGGCAGTCCTGATTCAGCCAACATGGTCCTGGCAGCTTCCTTCAGGGTTCGATTCCTTCTTTCAGCTACCCTATTCTGCTGAGGGGTCCTAGCTGCAGAAGTCTCATGAGCTATACCATGGTTAGTACAAAAGTCAGTTATAATAGAGTTTATAAACTCGGTTCCTCGATCTGATCGAATCCTGACAATGCTCTGACCCTGTTCAGTACTCAATTGCTTGAGTAACTCAGGAAGCTTGACCTGTGTCTCCTTTTTGTTCAGCAAGAAAATAACCCATGTGTACCTGGAATAGTCATCAACAACAACAAGGGTATATTTCCTACCATTTATGCTGACAGGAGTTACTGGACCAAAGAGATCCATGTGCAGGAGCTGAAGCACTCTGTCAGTAGAGAAGGCTTCCTTCACCTTGAATGAGGCTTTGGTTTGCTTGCCTTCCTGACACGCTCCGCACACGTGGTCTTTGCTAAAAACTTCATTAGGCAGACCATCTACAAGAGAAAGTCTAGAGATTTTGTTAATAATCTTGAAGTTTAAGTCACTCAGACGTTTATGCCAAAGCCAACTGAGCTCAGAGGAGCTCTTAGCGACCAGACAGGTTTCAGGAGGGCTGCTCTTAAAGTCAGCAAAATATACATTGCCCCTCCTGACACCTGTAATCAGAACATGCAGTGTAGATTTGTCCTTTACAAGACACATATTAGATGTAAATTCTACACTATATCCTCGGTCACAAAACTGACTAACCGAGAGCAAGTTATGTCTCAGTCCTTCAACATATGATACATTCATTACACGGACAGAGTTAATAACAAGGGTTCTGAATCCTCTGGTGAAACCCTTAGAGTTATCACCAAAGGTTACCTGCGGGCCTTCTTGAGCTACATAATCCTGAAGGATATCACGAAATCCGGTCATGTACCTGGAACATCCTGAGTCCAAGTATCAGTCCTTCATCAGATCCTCCTTCTTCTTCTTGTAGCCCGCAGCGACCTGAAAAGAATCAGGCCTCAGGTACCCATCTCGTATTGGGTCCTACTGAGTCAGCCATACCCTTCGGGATCCAGATTTGTCTGACAATTCTGACAGCATCAGAAGTGTAGACCTGTTTCCCTGAAATGTCAACATACACAGTTCTCTTCTTCCTTTGTGCCTGGGAAGTTGAGGGTGTATGGGTGTCAGCCTGAGATACAGGAGCCCTATATTGATTTCTGGGGGTGGGCCTCCTGTTTCTCCTTGACCTGAGTACATTGGACTGAAGTCTGTCCTGAGCAGGAGCAGCTCGGGCCTGACCTCTTGGCACATGAGGTCTAGCCTGAGTGTTATCGGAGTCAGGTCTCCGTTGCCTTTCAGAAAGCACCTGGTTTGTCCTTCTTCTTAGAGAATTGGGACGCTCCTGATGGGCTCTGTGCCCTGTCTGAGGAGTCTGAACCTCAGTAGTCCTAGGTCTTGCCTGAGGTCTCCTTTGTCCTGAGTTCCTTCTGTTCTGAACATTTCTAGGCGGGGCCTGAGAAGTGCTAGGAACAAAATTCTTCCCAGTTTGAGGATTCCTAGGCTGGACCTTGGAGTTCCTTTGGTCTGTCTTCCTAGACTCAGGATGAGAAACTTTGACCTTTTCCTTAGGTTTTTGTCTTGGTTTCTCAGTCCTTTGCCTGACAGGTTCAGCAGGCATTTTCTCCTTCCCTTTGCCTTTATTCTGATGAGCAACACTTAAGCTCTTGTGATCAGTTAGGGCAGGGACAAACTTTTTCTGAGAGTTGCTCCCTGAAACACCTCTCTTCTTCTTGCCCTTTGGGTCTTTTATGGCATCATAGCCTAACCCAGCTTTAGCACCATCAGTCAGCTGAGAGAAATTTGTCAACTCATCAACCACTTGGGTAGATGTGTATAACTTCTTCAGCTTGACCTCAAGATGCCCATTGGTTTCTTTCAGGGCCTCAATTTCAGTGGTGTATTGAAGCACCAATTCTGAATGAGCTTTCTCTTTTGAAATCAGCTCAAGATCCCAAGCAGTTTGCTCAGCACAAAGGCGAGCTTGCCACTCAGTTTCGAGCATCATTCTTAGAGCAGTTCGCTCAATTATCAGTTGTTCCTGAGCAAGGAACAAGTCAGTATCACGAGTCTCAATCAGCGAGCTGATTACACCCTTCAGTCTTTCTACCTCCAGTGGCGCTTCATCATGCTTGTTCTTAGCATGAAGTAGCTCCTCCTGAAGATGTACTAATCTGAGGGCTTCCTCAGTATCTCTTACTCTGAGAGACTCAGTTAACCAATCGTTCTTCTCACTCAGTTGTGCATTCACATCCACTGTGTGAGTATGAGTCTCCTGTAGCCTTGAGAAGTCAACCATCAATTGCTCTAGGGCGAGCTGAAGGTCGAGTTCTCCTGCTGAATCTGAGCTAAACTCAGGTGTGTGATCAGAAGAAGAGGCAGAAGAACATACCTCATCATCTGCCATCAGGCAGAGGTCATCATACTCCTCATCTGTAAAGAGTTCAGGAGACCGGCGTCCAGGGCCATCTGAATCTGAGGAGTCCTCAGCAAGCAACGCTCTCCGGTCTGAAGCCCTGAGCTCTCTTTTGGCTCTCCGATCTTCTCGCTCACGAGCACTGAGCTCCGGATAATCATACTGATAATGTCCGGTCTTTTTGCAGTGGTAGCACTGATCTACATCAGAAGAAAGCTTCTTGTCAGTGTACCTTTTATCAGATGATTCCCTCCTGCTCCCTGATGATCTTTCAGGTTTGGAGCTGGATCTTCTGGGCTCATCCTCTCTCCTCTTTTCATCTCTGCGTCGCTCAGGCTCATTGCGATCCCTCCTGGAATCATAACCTCTTCTTTCTTCTCTCCGGGGGCTAGATCTCCTGGGGCTGGAGTACCTGCGATCACGGGTGTCAGTATAAAATTTCTTATACCTGCCGAAACTAGAGTTCAGTTTCTCGAATCGCCGTGCCATCAGGCTGTACTCCAAGGCTAGCTCATCTTTGTTCATGTCTTTCAAAGACTTGGAGCCAGATCCAGCCTCAGGCTCAGGAGTAGCTTTAAGAGCCACGCTCTTTTCCTTTTCAGATGTCTTCTCCTCACTAACTTCCTCACTGACAACACCCATCTTCTTCCTCTTAACGAGGTCAAATTCCAGAGCCTTTAACTCAGAGAATAGGTGAGAGTGAGTGATGTTTGTAAGGTCCTGAGTGTTTTTCAACAAAATTACTCCTGTGTCCCATCTTTCAGGGAGACAGTTTAGGATTTTAGAAGACACCTCCCTCTTGGGAAACTCTTTCCCAAGGGTTGCTAGCTCGTTCATCATCTTAATGAACCGAGCTTCCATCTGATCGATGGACTCTCCCTCTAGCATCTTGAAGGCCTCAAACTTCCTGATAGCAAGATCTCTCTTGTTCTCCTTGATCTTTTCTGATCCTTCGCTCATCTCCCTCAGGGTATCCCAGATCTCCTTAGCTGTCCTCAGATGCATAAGCCTGACCGAGTTCTCGTAAGAAACGGTGTGGAGTATAATGTTCTTGGCAATATTATCCAGTCCGATTTGCTTAATCTGATAAGAATTAAGCGCGGACCTCTCCACTTCTTCATCTCCGGTGGCTGGAACAGGGACATTGCCAGCAACAGGCCAAGTCGTCTGAAGATTTCTCATAAATCTGATTGGGCCATGTTCAATCACCTGAGGCATCTGATCATGGATAGAATAGAGATGTGCGAGTACCCTGAATTTCCAATAGTCATAATTGTCAATAGAGAATTCAGGAAGATTGCCCTTGAGGCGTTTAGAACCGGATGCCATGATATGCAGTTTTTCAGAAACAAGATCAGTTCAGTAGACCACCAAAAGTTTCTCCTCAGAAACTGTTGGTAAACAAAGTCAGTGATCTTTTGAACCACTGCTCTGATACCACTTGTTGGTCCCGAAACGAATTAAATCAGTGTATGGGGGGGGAATACACTGATGTCAGATTTTTCTAAAAGACTCAGAAAAATGCTCTAACGCACTCAGTCAGGATTCCCTGAAGTACTCAGTACGCTGAAGGTCCACAGGGGCAGCAGGGACGGTTCAGTAACGAGTCAAATAAACTGAGTGTGAGTAATGTGCTCGGAGGCTCAGTAGAGATAACAAACCTACTGACTGCTCGGAAGCGAGTCAGTTGGACTACTATCTCAGTGAGTCAGAGTACGTGCGGAAAGTGAGCCCTTAGATTCTACTCATTTTAGTTTCTGAAAACATTTTCTCTGAGTTGCTTAGTAAATTAGTGGTTAAGGCTGAGTGCACAGTATTCAGATTCAGGATGATTGATTCAGTCCTGAAGTTAAAACTAATGCAGTATGTTCAGTTTAATATGATGACATTTATGATCCTGAACAAAACAGTAAATCAGCACACAGGGGACTTTTTAACGTGGTTCGGAGATAACCAACTCCTACAACCACGACCTGATTTAACAGGAAGCTATCCTCAAAACCCTGAGGATAGGTACTTGGGTTTTACGTGCCAAGGGACACGAGTAGCCAACTTCCTCTCTTAGGAACTGGCCCCTGGGCGTTTTACAAGTCCCAGTCCTTCTAACCAACCGATCTCACACCTTGAGTGGTTTGGTATTCTGGTTTCCAACTAAGATAGCTCTAGCAATACAAAACAATGCTAAATAATAGAGTTATCGATCTAAGCAAATACATAGTGAATCCTACTACAACACTAGGGAAATTTAATTGCAGAGTGTTGTTTATGATATGCTTTGTGTTCTTGGATTCTTGAGAGTTTTCTCTTGGAAATTTCCCGTTAACCTTGAATGGGTGCAAGGTTCTCCATATTTATAGGCGAGATTCAAAATAGATCCGTTGGAGGAGATCAAATCAAATCTTTCCTATTTTAGGTAGATTGCAGGCTAGAAATATTGTTCGACCTACCCACCATGCTTATTCTGGCAAGTTGTCACATCACCTGCAACCTTTTGAGACGCATTAAATGCCGCATTAAATGCTGCGCAGACTCCGTGCTTGCGTGTCAAAAGATCATTGGCTCTCCGCTATAACGGCTAGTTGACCTTCAGACATTTATCCTTCCTCGTACATTCAATGCTCTGAGTCTCTTGTTAATAACTCAGTCTGAACGTGTGTCTTTAATGGAGTCTTATTGACATTCTTTTTGTCTCTTGTCCCATAGCATAAATAACCTTTTGCTTTGGACTTACATGATTCAGGTAATCTGAACCACAGCCTGAGTCAGGTCCTACGTGCATTCAGCACAGCCTGATAGGTTATTCAGCTCAGTATGTGTTACCTTTTTGCTTCGGACTTACAGGATTCAGGTGAACTGAACCAAGGCCTAAGTCAGGTCCTATGTGCATTCAGCACAGCCTGATAGGTGACACTTACTCTTCACTGACTGACTTCTGTCCTGAGTATGCTTAGTGTACTCAGTAGAAACATCAGCCAATGGTACTTCAGGATGGACTTCAGGATGTATCAGCAGGCTTCGATCTTCAGCTTCAGAACAGACAATCTTCAGCGAGACTGACTGACTCCTTCAGGATGGTTTACGCTTCAGACTTCAGTAAATTGGGTCGACTCCAATATTCTTCAGTCTTCAGCATGGTCCTCCTGTACTGAATCTCTAACCTAACTATCCTGAACTATTTTATCCTGAACAACTATACTTAGGCAAATTCATCAGGGGTTTTGGGATCTAATCAAAATACTCAGATTGTCCCAACAATTTCCCCCTTTTTGATGATGCCAAAACCCTTAAGCAAATTCCTATTCATCTATACAATCAACTGACTTAGTCAGTGAAAATAACTCAGTACCACTTGACAAACTAGGTACTTAGTCTATAAGATGAAAACAAGGAATGGGTTAGTACAGTTCTTGATAAGGATTCAGAAAAGTAATTCAGGAGTCAACAAGAAGTTGTACTCAGGAAAAATAAATAACTTCATTGATTGATAAGAAAATACAAGTATCCTGAAGCTATTACAAAATTCCTGAACAACTAGCTCCTGATCTAGTCTTCATCCTTATTCCAAGCAGTCAGTGGAATCTCGTACATCTCCAGTACTCGGTTCAGGACCTGCTTCATCCTGTTCCGATCAGCAACGGCCCCGGCAGCTCGTCCTACTCTGCTGACTTCTTCAGAAATTGCTTTCCGGTCCAGCTGCTTAGAATTCCTAAAGAGTGGAGGAGGGTACTTGATGAATTCCGGAGGAGCGATCTCAACACCTTCAGTGTCAGCATGTCTAATGATTTCAGCCCATAGATCAGGATGCTCCTGTGCCATCCAGTGATGGAGTATGACGTCTTTTTCTTCAGTCAGATCGTCCCATAACCCCACCACGTAGAATAGGTATGCCCACCTATTCCGGATCGGAATCCAAACCTCCAGCATCTCAATCGGAATGAAGTCTTCAACAAACTTTGATGGAGGATGACTTTGATCTGGTCTGACCACAATCTTCCTCTGAGTCTTTATCCGAGATCCAGATGATACAGATTTCTTCTTCTGGACCTGAGAAGTCAGATACTCATTAGATTCTTTTAGGCGCTGGATCTGACTGAGCATCAAAATTTCTTTCATTTTTGCTATCTTTTCAGCATCAGTCATCACCAATTTCTTCTGAGTGATCAGCCCAGATGACATTATTTGTTCCTCCATCTCCTTATATAAAGGCTCGAGAGCCGGATCTTCAGAGGGTCTCAACTTCTTCGGATCTGAGCCTTCAGCAGTTTCGATGGCGGCTACGGATCTAGTCCTCTTTCTATCCGCAGCCTTCAGTTCAAGAGGAAAGTTCTTCTTCTTAGCTTTACCAGTAGTGGCAATTTGCTTCTTCCCTTCTTCCCCCTTTTTGGCATCATCGTCATTAGTACGTTTGACAACTTCATCCACTGACTCCGCCAAAAGATTGAACTGACTATCCATCTCAGACTGCTTCACCTGCAATTGCCCAATCTGCCCTACCATTCCTCTCAGGCCGATACTGAGCTGATCAATGGTTGAATTGTGTGCAGCCTTCAGTCGACCTTCGAAGTTTTCCATCCTTGAGTCTAGGGCAGATGCAATTTTCTCCTTCTCCTGTGCAGACAACTCCCTCAGCAGGTCCTCCTTCAGTCCAGCTTTTATCTTGACCAACTTCTCATCAACCAGTTGATCAACCTTTTCAGACAGTTGTTGATCCAGAAAGTTGGCAAGTTTAGTCTCCTGCTGAGTCTGCACATCTGAAACCATCTGATTACAGTTCTGAATAGCATCCTTGGCTTGCTCTGAAATGACAGTGAGTTCTACATTGATTTCAGACCGAGCTTCCCCAAGGAGATCAATTGCTGCATGCATATCAGTGGCCATGTCATTCAAGTCACGGTCCAGTCTGTTCACTTTCTTGTTCAGCAATTCAGAATTTGAATTAGCCCTGCTAGATTTTTGCTCAACGAGGATGACTCTCCTGTGCAGATTGCCAAGAGCTCGTGAGGAATTCTGAAGATAAAGTGCTTCGGGTGTAATCCAATTACCTCTGACTCGGACCATGCCTGGTGGACCCTCTCCTGAAGCCTCCGCAATCTCGAGTCCCTGGATTGCTTCATCGGCCGGTGCACTGACTCCCTCAGTGCCACCTTGCTGATCGTCATCAGCAATTATCACCACTTCCCTTTCAGCTTCCTTCACTTCTCCCCTCTCTTCAGCTTTCTGAGTCTCAGGCTCAGGATACGTTCTGCGGACTGTTCTGATAAAATCCACCATTTTGATCAGATGATGTAGAGAGTTTACATCAAAATGATCAAAGAGGGCGGCCTCTAGATCTGCAATGCAGTCCCATCCTCTGGACTCTCCTAGCTGGCTGAGCTCAGACCAAGTAGGATTTCTGATCATGGCAAAAGTGCGGAGTTGCACAACTGCCTCCTTCTGAGCCTCAGTAAGATCAGGGAATCTCCTCTCCACCATCTCAGCTGCCTCTCCCCTTGCAACTATCTCAAAATCTGATAGAATGTTCACATCGGGCGCAGGGAAAGGCCATGGTGCTTCAGTCTGAACTGGTTCAGCAACCTCTTACTCAACTCCTCCTCCCTGAGCAGGCTCTACCTGACCCAAACTCTGATAGGTTTCAGCAATATTAAGAATCAGCTGGTTGGGATCAGGGGAAGCAACCTCCAGAACAGATGTAATCGGAGCAATTCCAGGAACAGCCTGTGCCTGAGCTGGTTCCTTCTCAACAGCTTCAGCAACAGCCTGCGCCTGAGCTGGTTCCTTCTCAACAGCTTCAGCAACTTGCACTTCCATAAGTTTCTTCTCTCGCTCAGCTGACCCAGAGTAGAGAAATTTCAGCTTTTGTTGCTTGGGTCTGGAAGGCTTAGATTTATCCTTCGCTGGCTTTGCTGTATCAGACTCGGAAGACTTGCCTGCCTGAGCCTGGACTTTTCCAGTCATGCTCGCCTGGGCCTTCTTCTTCTGAGTCCGAGGCCTTCTCCTTGTGCCAGCATCATCGGAATAAGCTCTGAAGAGATGGATTTTTGCTGGGATCTCGAGTGATTGGGCCTGATCCACATCACCGAGATCCAGAGTCTCCAAGAGCATGGAGATCTTGGTGCCAAAGTGCATCTTGGCCTCAAAAGTCGTCTGCCCCTCTGGCGAGTACTTGATTTTGCTGGTCTCAGCCACCAGCATTTGGAGGAAGTAACCCTCCCAGTCAAAATTATGCAGAGAGGCGTCGGAGATAGCCATCATTGTGAACAGCTTCGGTCTGGAGATCTGCTCCAATCCTCCAGCAATTCTCATCACTCCCTGACTTGTCAGGTCGAAGAAGTGACGGTTTTCAGTCCTCAAGACTGATTTATTCAGGCCGGATTTCAGCACGACATCTCCATCGCACAGGGACTGGAGAAAATCCCTCTCATTCCCAAACCCATAATCCACTGGGCTTCGTCCTCTATTGGGAAGATTAAAAACCTCCTTAATTTTCTCCTGAATGTTGAAGGTGACCCACCTCCTGATCATCTCCTCCTCACCATCCTTTCCCTTCTCACAGGTGGTCAAGGGAATACAAGTTTCCCACTCCTGGGAGTCCTTGTTTTACGCCATCTTCAGGTAGAAGGCAGCAATGAGTCGGGGGTGGAGCCTCTGTGGCTTTGCAGTGATGAACTGCAGAAGACCTGCATTATCAAAAAGGTCTCGCACAGGCATAATGTCTGGGTTATTAGAAGAAAAATCCCCATAGGGCTCGTAATGTATTTCGTTCCTTAAATGGAAAAGGTTTCCAAAGAAGGTATCGGCAAAAGGTGAAGCCATGGAAGATTTTAAGAGATTTGAAGAGAATCGGTTTTTAGAGAAAGTAAGTTAAGAAAATATTGGGTGCATAAAAGTTTTAACAACACGATCTTCTCTTATTTATAGAAAGAAAAATTCGGTTTTAATCGGACGGTTTAGAAAATAGTGACCTATGGGATTCAATGGACAAGATTGAGCAGTAAAAAGCATTTGCCTTTTCGGTTCTTCAAAAGTAATTGGTCAAAATTTTATCGATAACTGTTCCCGCCCACAGTGCATTAAATGCACATTAGAGCATGTCCGTATTTAATTCAAATAAATTGAATTAAATAATAACCGAATATTAAAACGAATGGCTGGGATCATTTGGCAAATTAAATTAATTTGACAATACAGCAAACAGTAAAAGGATAATGCACGCAATATCAGATGACTAGATAAAAATCAGGAAACATACCAGTCAGTCAGATATGTATTCTGACTGATACCACTTATTGCCCTATCAGGGTGACAAGCCCTGAGTTCAGTGTCCTGAATCTTAGTCAGTCTATACTGATCATCCATTTAATACTGAATGTTCCCCCTACAACCATTCACATTCTCTCTGGGATTCCTTCACCCTGAGTCCATATAAGTTATTCCCCCTGACCTTGTGCATTTTCATCAGGGATTCAGATTGAATCACCTAAGCCTAGGTCAAGGAGTCCTAACTCTACTGATAACTCAACAAACCTGGTTTCAGGCAAAGCCTTAGTCAGGATGTCAGCTCTCTGTTTTTCAGTAGGGACTCTCTCCATCCTGATATCCTTCTTCTCAACATGATCTCTGATAAAGTGATGCCTGATGTCTACATGCTTACACCTTGTATGTAAGACTGGGTTTTGGGATATGGCAATGGCACTATTATTGTCACAATAAATTGGGACTTCAGTGGCCTCAACTTGGTAGTCTCTCAGTTGTTGTTTCAGCCAAAGAATCTGAGAGCAACAACTGCCTGCCGCCATATACTCAGCCTCAGTAGTAGACGTTGCAACACTGGTTTGCGTTTTGGAAAACCAAGAGATTAGTTTACTCCCTAGAAACTGACATGTGCCTGTAGTTGATTTCCTATCAAGTCTACAGCCTCCATAATCAGCATCTGAATAGCCAGTCAGTTCTAGGTTGTCATCAGAGAGATACCAAAGTCCTAAGTTGACTGTACCTCTCAGGTATTTCAGAATCTTTTTGGCATTCTCTAGATGACTCTTCTTTGGATCAGACTGATACCTTGCACAAACTCCAACTGCATAAGTGATGTCAGGACGACTAGCAGTCAGATATAATAAAGATTCTATCAGTGCCCTATATTCAGTCTGATTTACTGAGACTCCTTCTTTGTCAGGATCCAGCTTCTCATTTGTATTCATGGGAATGCGTGAGACTCTGCTGGACTGAACTCCAAATTTCTGAATCAAGTCCCTCGCATACTTGGACTGATTAATGAAAATTCCGGAGTCAGTTTGCCTGACTTGGAGACCCAGAAAGAAATTCATTTCTCCCATCATTGACATCTCAAATTTCCCAGTCATCAGCTTGGAAAATTTCTCACAAAGCTTCAGATTAGGAGATCCTAATATTATGTCATCCACATAAATCTGAACCAAGAGAATGTCTTCCCCTTCGGTGATCCGGAAGAGGGTCCTGTCCACTGTTCCTTTCACGAACCCGTGGTCTATCAGGAATTGGGATAGTGTATAATACCAAGCTCTCGGAGCTTGCTTCAGGCCATAAAGGGCTTTCTTCAGGTGGTATACTTTATTACCAACTTCGAATCCAGGAGGTTGCTCAACATACACCTCTTCATTCAGTACACCATTCAGAAAAACACTCTTTACGTCCATCTGATACACTTTGAATTTCTTGAATGTTGCATAAGCTAGAAACATCCTGATTGCTTCTAATCTTGCGACTGGAGCAAAGGTCTCATCATAGTCGATACCCTCGGCTTGAGAGTAACCTTTTGCTACAAGCCTGGCCTTATTTCTGACAACAACATTCTTCTCATCCCTCTTGTTCTTAAAAACCCACTTGGTGCCAATAACATGTTGACGCCTAGGTCTTTCCACTAACTCCCAAACCTGATTCCGCTCAAA
>JAPKLY010003543.1:0-13684 GCA_026898435.1 Prunella vulgaris | reverse complement strand
ATATATATATATATATCTATTTCTATGAAGAAGTTCAGTTATTAGTTGTATAGATCCCGAATCACACTTCTCAAGATTATATAATGTCCCTACTCAAAATATCAATTATAATATCCCTACTCAAAATATCGATTACTCAAGTGAGCAATAATCAAAATAGCCTCTAAAATGTTGATGTTTCTATTATTCAGGAAAGAAGTGTGAAATTAGATTTTTTAATTTATAGATTAGAAGATGAGGTCTTTTTTTTTCTTTTTGTTGTAAAGGACTTCACCAATTTCATGAGCTCATTGAGAGTGACTCCACGCCTATGGCTTGGAGTTTTCAGTACAACATTCTTGACTATTTGAATTATTTCTGTTATATGTTTTGGTAGTTTCGGAAGTAAATTTAGAATATGATAAATATATCAAATTTTTTATTGATTTGATCCCAATTTTTATGTCATTTCACAATTTCTTAATTCAGTCTCTCATCAAAACTCTAGATTTTTTGAATTTTATGCTTGGCTTCAAAACTATTTCATGGTGACAACAAAAATGACTCTGAGGTATATATATACATACATGTTAAGTTTTTCTATTTTTTCAATTGTTAAATATTTCTAATATTTTTATATAATTAGAGTCAATCATCAAAATGTTAATTGGATATGTTGTCCTATTGCCCCTTTGTCTTTTAAAGACAAATGATCATTGAGACATTCTTTTAGTGCTTTGACATTGTAATTGGTATCAATTAGTTGCTCTTACTTGCAGAAAATCAAATTCAAACCCAGAAAATGATTATACTTGTAACAGACATAATGGTACAATACTCAAGTTTAGTTCTATAGAATAATAGCAAAATTTACTATAATTTTTCACTTTTTTGGACTTGGCTTATCAAATTTTCTCTTTTATTTGTTGCTTATTTATACCTTCGTTTTAACAACAGCCTCTTTCACTGTTATACATGTATAGAGGTGTGATAAAATATGATTGCATCAGCTTTGGAGGTGTTCGTTCCAAAAACTCATTAGCTTTGGATTGTAATTAAAGTTATTAGTGTATTCATATCTATGTCTAGGTCGTATATTTATATATATTGTATTGATGAGCTTTACTTACATCATGTTTAAAAAGCTGACCAAAATATGTATACACATATATGGCCTCGACATAGATGTGAATACACCAATAACTTTAATTACAACTCAAAGTTCAGGAGATTTTGGAACGAACACCTCTGAAGCTGATGCAATTATCCTGCAGTTATTCTGATTTCTAGAATTTATAACTAACAAATTAATCATTTGTCATCCTTATTGTGGCCTCTAGGTTATTTCTTTTTATATGCTCTGCCTCATGATTTGCATTTTATAATGAAATTCTAACTTGTAAACAAGTAATGCTTTGCGTGATAAATGATGTCTTTATGAGATTTAAGTTTACTTGAACTGTCTCAACATCTAGATTTTTTCAGTTCTGTTCCTTTAGAGGTGCTTGATTTAATTTGTTCTTTTCATGTCATTTTATGTTTTTTTGCATGGATTAGCTATCAAGATTTTTAAATTGAAATGTAGCTTGAAAATTGAAATAAACTCTCATTTTGTAATATACATGGTGTAAAAGTCTCATATAAAACTATTACGAAACTTGACTAATTAATGATTACTATTGATTTTTTTACTTCTTTTAAAATTTTAAATTTTATTTATTGAAGTACAATTCTCTTGCATTATGCACTTGAGGTCTTATTTTTCATATATTTACTGTACTTTTAGGAGCTTTTTAAATGTAGTGTTGTTTGTTTAATCTTCTGCAATGGTTTATATGCTTGCAACTTTTGAATTACTCATGTACTTCTAAGATTATGCGCCTTGATGTTATGCTATGCTTAAATGTTAGAATTTTGTAGTCATTTCTATTACACATAAAACCTTTTTTTTGTGGCAGCAGATTCATGACTGCTTCATCCAAACTTTAAAGCATTAAGCATCAAATTGGTAATGATGCTCATGAGAATTTTTTTTAACTGTTATAGATTTAAATGGTAGGCCTAGGTTTGCCGTGTATGTGGTCAAATGCAGCAAAAGGGTTTCAATTTTGATGATTACTGACTTGAGAGGTGCTTGGAGGAATGAACTTAATCCCAAGTATTACAAAGTAGGTTTAGTTAGTACCTTAAAAAAAAGTCTTGAGTCATTAAAATTCATGTCCCATTGGCTGTTTTATTGTTATTGATAACCCGTCAAGACTAAAATGAATTGTCATTATGTCAAACATTTTATTTTACCCTCATGATTTAATTTTGCAATTGATTGTAAATGATTTCATTTCTTTTTAATATACTTAAGAGGGTAGCAAGAGGATTAGTTTAGTTTCTAAATATTTAGATTATCTTTTATATATTTAATTTATTATGTGGTTTAATATATGCCTGTTTAAATTTTCATCTATTTATCCTCTATCATGTTCACTAATTCCTCCCGTAGTTAAGAAACCTTCCTTGAAAAATCTTTTTCTCTAAGCATTCTTTAGGTTTCTATCAAAGAATTGATATCAAGGTGCATCCACTAATTGAGTCTGCTTTAGCAACTGCTGCAATGAATTTTGATTTATTTTTCTACAAGAATGCAGATTTATATGGTTTTTTCACTATTTTGAGGATATTATTGCATCAAGAAAGACCCGAAAGCATCTTGAAAGCAGATAGAAACCCACGATTATTTATGTTTGTAAGTCAAATATTGAGAAGATGAGAAATGTGCAAGAAGTTATACATGATGAGATTCTAAATGTTCTCGAGTTCAACATGTATTTCAATATTTTTTAACCTGCTTTGGAAATTTTTTGTTCAATGCGTGAATCAATCATAACATTTCAAATTAACATTCTTCTTTGGTGTTGTTTAGTACAAGGAAGCGCCAATTAGTTTATATAGCTTCCAGATGGTAGACTTGCACTCTACTACAAGGTTGCATTATGAGCCCTTGTACATATGTTAAAGAGTTATGTGAAAGGAATAAGCCGAAAGTTTTTTCTTTATGATTGTTGCCAGTGGGAAGATACAATGATTTGTAAAGGTTTGACTGATGATGACAATGATTTAAAAACAATAGCTAGGAGCACTTTGGAGCCCTTGGTTTTGTGCACTGTTTGCTTACCTTATTAAAATCTGAATGTTGATTTATAAGCAAATTGGAAAGAGATACATTCAAGCAAAATTTACCCTGTATGATAGGAAGAAGAAATTGGATGGGGTCTGCAGACAATTTTCTCATATGTGTTTTTGGTTTGAAGTTGTTCAAATATGTAATTTTATTTGCTTTTTTACTCTATTCTTTCTTAGTGAGTTTATAATCATGGATGACAATTGACATCATATATTCCCTTTAATCCTTTTCTTTTTATATGAATAATTTTGTTTTAAGCTTTACATTCCAAAAAATAAAATATTGTATATTTAAAGATGATTTTCCTATTGAGAGTAAGAAGCAAACTAAAAATTTGGTAATCTTGAAATAATATTCCTATAAAATGGAACCAAAGTTTGAGAAGAATTTTATAAATTTCTGCTCAACTTTTCCATAAATCTTTAATTTAGGTGAGAAATGTTTTATGTTTCTTTTGTAACACTTAACCAATAAGAAAATAACCTTAGATATAGGTGAGAAATAATTTTTTATTTCTTTTATAATGTTCCCTCTTCTCTCCGGCCGAACAACTACATCATCAAATGTGATGTAATAGTTATTGATAAAAAAATTATGTTGAAATATTTATAGATTATTTACGGATACACGTGCGATGCACGTGGTAAGAAACTAGTATCCGATAAAAACTTTTATACATCTGGGTTCACTGTGAACCCAGTTATAACCAACCACTGGATCACGATGAGCCATTCGACTGAGTGCTGAGTTTCCTAGCACATGCATTCTCGCCGGAGAGCAAATATGGACAGAAGGCGGAGATCGCCTTAGATTTTATATCGGTGGCAATGCATAAGATTGGGTATCTGTTGGGATTTATGCATACGTTAAAGAGGCGGTTATGTATCCTAACATAAACTGATGGAAAAGACTGTGAATTTGAATGAGTCGAACCCTAATTATAGTTTTCAAGTTTTCTTTGAATCGAATATGTCTTCTAATGGAGGTGGTCGGAGAGTTGAAGGTGATGGATTTATTAGGGTTAAATTGATGATAGTGTTACATTATAACTACCACTATCATACACAAAGACTATCATTGTCACGTCTTATAACTATCACTATTATACGCTAAAGAATGTCATTGTCATGCAATTAAAAAATCTCGACTGGCAATTTCCTCCCACTCACTTAACTCAATGTTTAAAATTGAATCATATTAAATAAGAGTTCACAGTAAACTCAGTTTCACATAAGACATACTCATTATATCCTATCAAACAAAACAATAACGAATTTTATATGCAAACTATCAAACACCCATATTAAAATATTATACTACTACCTTTTTATATATTATTTCTTTTATCTTAAATATTTTACACAAATTCTAAGCACTATTAAACACATCCTAGATTTATCATGTCATAGAATATTTCGTAAATTAATTTGGGTGACTTACATATAGGTTCAAAAAAGTCACTATATTTACAAATAGGTGTTGTGCAGAAAAAAAAGTGTTGTGCAGAAAAAAAATATATGTCTGTGCAAATATTTTGAACCTATATGTAAATCATCCAATTAATTTTCATAATATTATTATTCAAGTGAAACACCCATTTTGCATTTGAATAAGTCTCGTGTACATTTAGTGGACGGTGCAATTAATCAATAGTTGGCGTTATTCGTACTAAAAAACATGGTTGATTACATTGAAAAATGTTGGGTAATTATAATGAGAAATTTACATAAAAAATCAATAGCTTTGTAAAATTTTTAATGTAATTAGGTCATATTTTTTTAATAAAATAGACTTGACTATTGAGTGAATATAGTGTCCCGATTGCACATGAAACATTCATCTCTAATACAATATTTTCTTTAGGTTGTGTATGTCTTGAATTTAGCACGAATGAACTTAGGACTTTGCTCCACATCCCATACGAGATTGAGATTTAGAATCTTATTTTTAAATCTCATATTCAATCCACACCTACATATATTTATAAAATTTATCCTATAAATATCTACAAATACCTATAAATTTTAATATCGATTTGACATAAAATTTATCTCACCCTATTCAAATTCATACACAAACACACATATTTGGCTTCTTTTTTCAATTATCGTGTTTTGAAATGAATTTTATGAAAATATTATGAGTTTTAAATTAATTATCCTGAATCACGTTTCCTTAACTTTAAATCTGTCAAGTAAATTTAAAAAATATCATAAGAAATGTCTATAGACATGCTACCAAATTTTGGAAATTGTGCCGCAAGTAAGAGCATCTCCAACGCAGCGCTCACCGCTAGCGTGGAGATGCAAATTTTGCTCCAACCCCACTCTAACTCTTGCGCCACACCAAAGCCCGTGAACAGTGTCCCGCTGTGAATAGAGCCAACTATTCACAGCGCTGAGTTTTTTTTTTTAATTTTATTTAAGTTTATACTCTATTTAATTGTGATACTTTTAAGTGTAAATTGTGATACTTTTAGATTAAAATTGTGATACTTTTATTTAATAATTAAATTATAATAATTTTAGGATGAATGATTAATTAATTGTAATATTCTTAAATTGAACAATTAAATTGTAATATTTTATAGTTGAATAATTAAATATATTTTTTGTTTAAATCATAAATAATATATAATGAAGATTTGTGTGATATAATGAAAGCGTGCATAATCATGCACAATATGATAATTGAAGATGAACGTGATCTTGATGCACCGATTGAAACCACAATCGATGTACAAACTCCCGATGTAGAAATGGTGAATAACGAATCTTCATCCTTTCAAGAATTCGTCTCTCGATTTAGACAAATTAGAGACAAAGACACTCACACGGCACTTCGTAATGCACTGATTGATCATATGTGGGAGGAATATTCTAATTTCGAGAGCTAGACTACTATTATTGATGTTATGGGGTTTTTTTTTTTTTGCTTTTTTTTTTGTGATGTGTTTATTTGTATTTTCTATTATGTATGATTTTATAATTGTATTATCATTTGTATTATGAATTTTAAATTAATATGTATGATTGTATGATGTTATTAAATTTAATTTCATTCTATAATTTTTATTCTATAATTAGTAAATTATTTTTAAATAAAAAAATAATTTATATTATTTGAAAATTAATAGTATAAAATAATAATAAAATTATGTAATTATTAAATTCAAATTAATAAAAAAAGAATATAATAAAAAATAAGAAAATATATGTAGTGCAGAATGTAGCGCGAACGTTTGGAGATGAATTACAGATTCTGCGCCAGAGTAGCGCAGAGTTCGCGCTACTCTAGTGTGAACCATTGAGGATGCTCTAAACTTAGAGCCCAGCATAGTAAATGACTATAGATCAGCTGTCTATTTTCCTTGCGGCCCAATTCCCGAAATTTGGCATCGGGTCTAGAGTCATTTTCTATTCTGCGCTCTAAGTTGACTTGACAAATGTAAAGTTAAAAAAATGGATCACGTTTTTATTCAATAACAAAAATAATTTAAAATTTATAATATTTTCATAAAATTAATTTTAAAACCTGATAATTATATACATATATATATTATACTATACTTAAAATCTTCAATCCTATCCACACTTAAATTTCAACACGGGATTGGGATTTTGATATCTTCCCACACAAAATTTCTTCCACGAATCACGTGCAACACATTTTCTTACTTAACAACTCCATTTACCGTGAAATTTGACGGTGTTTGGTATAATCGTAAGAAATGAAAAGAGTATGAAACAAAAATTATAATTTTTATATAATTAAATTATGATTAATTTTTTAATTTTTAAAATTATAGTAAAATTATTTTAAACCCACATTATAATTTTGATTAACATTAACCGGTTACAAAATTCTCAACCAAACATCGCTTGAATTTACTTATCAAACGTAAGAACAGCTGTAAATGGGTCTCTGGGGCGGTGAAAGACTCCATTAAATATTTGAAAAGGCATTGGAGCAGAGATGAAAAGTGAATTGATGCAGCTGAGCTGTGGTGTTTCTCACAAGTGGCACGTTACTGACTCGCTACGCCACCAAATCGTGCGTCAATGAGGAACAGGCGATAATAGAAAACAAATATTTTCTTTAAGCGGCGCAGAAATCTGGCGTCGAGATCCAAACAACAAGTTGAAATCCGCATGAAACACCGCCTCGGCATCACACGCCTCTGAATCGCGAATCGTCTTTAGTTTCAGGTGATTTAGGCTCTGTTTTCAGTAGAAATGCTTTTCTTTTCCTTCGCAGTTTTCCAGCTCTTTTTTATGGGTTTTCTGTTTTCCTTTTCATTCTGGGTAAAGAATGTGATGTTGAGAATGAGGGGTTAATGATGTTGTCAGGTTTTTTGTTTGCTGTTCATTTGATTTGAGCAGGGTTTTTGATGGAATTGCTGTTTATTGTAATTTCAGGTGTAGGGTTTCCCTTAAAGGGAATTCTTGATATTAATCTAGATTAGAGTTTAGATGTTCAGCCTTGGAATTGCAGAATCTTGAAATTGATGGTAGAAGATTGGTATTAGTCCTCTTTGCTTCCATTTATTGTGCTTCTGTAGACTTGGGGGTTTGAGGAGGCCTTTCGGCCATTGAGAGATGGGGAATAAGTTTTTGTTGAATGAAGTGGATAAAGCTGCTGTGGATAGTGTGGTAGGAAGGGAAGCAACTGAATATTTCGAGTGGTCGGTTTCGAATAATGTGTTGTCTGAGTTCTCTTCATCTGGTGGGGACCTGGGAGTGCAACAGGCTCTATGTGAGATTGTTGAGGAATCTGATTGGCTTTACGCCATTTACTGGCACGTTTCAAAATCAAAATCTGGTAAATCAGCATTGATATGGGGTGATGGGCATTGTCGAGAGCCAAAGGAAGGTGAAGACGAGAGTGTAAATGGTTCCAAGGATGGAAAACAGATGAAAGGAGATCATAGAAAGTGGGTGCTTCAAAAGGTTCATGCTAGTTTCGGGGGGTCAGAGGCTGATAACATTGCTGCTAAGTTGGATCGAATCTCAGATTTGGAGATGTTTTATCTTTCATCTATGTATTTTGTGTTCCCCTTCGATAAGCCTTCAATTCCTTCGCAATCGTTCAATTCTGACAGAGTTATTTGGGCATCCAATTCGGAAGGCTCTATAGAACATTACCAGTCGAGATCATATTTGGCTAAGTTAGCTCACTTTGAGACGGTGGCGTTTATTCCAACAAAATCAGGGGTGGTTGAAATTGGTTCCAGAAAGTCTCTATCAGAGGATAAGAGCCTTGTTCGATCAGCAAAGTCTATAGTTGTAAGCCTTAGCTCAACACATGGAAAAGCTTTGCCAAAGATTTTCGGTAGAGAACTTAGTCTTGGTGGTTCACAATCGGGCACTATAAATATCAGCTTTTCTACGAAGATGGAAGATGAAATTGATTCGTACGATTTACAAGGATTAAGCAGTAACCAAGTTTATGCAAATTCATCAAACGGGCATCAAAATGATGAAAGTGATTCAAAAGCATTTCCACATGGGGGATCGAACTCACAGTCTATTGAGGATCCATATTTTCTTTCTGAGGATCAAAGGCCAAGAAAGAGGGGTCGGAAGCCCTCAAACGGGAGGGATGAGCCCTTAAACCACGTGGAAGCAGAAAGACAGAGACGAGAGAAGCTCAACCAGCGGTTCTATGCATTAAGGGCAGTAGTCCCTAATATCTCAAAGATGGACAAAGCTTCTCTTCTTGGTGATGCGATTGCATACATCTCAGATCTTCAGACAAAGATAAGGGTTTTAGATAGAGAGAAAGGTGGGATAGTGATTGATAATCGGCATCAGAACACTATACCAGAGTTTGATTTTCACGAGAGGCTTGAAGATTCAGTTCTACGAGTAAGTTGCCCTCTTGAATCTCACCCCGTTTCCAAAGTCGTAAAGGCATTGAGAGAGAATCAGGTGATGGCACAAGAGTCGACTTTCTCCATTACCAGCAGTGGTGAAGTTGTTCATACATTCTCCATTCAAACACCAGGAGGTGGGGCCGAACAGTTGAAGGATAAGTTAGCTGCTTCACTCTTTAACTAAAATGTATGTCTATTACGGTATTACCCCATATATTTATTAACACTTTAGATAGTTAATGAGTGCACTCTTATTTAGGGAGGGAAAGGGAAAAAAAAAAGCTAAGTAGTTGTTATCCCTCTGAATAGTACTTGTAATATTTGGCTTAATACTGTTACATTACATATACTTCCATGACCAATATTCGATATTTTATCTTTCTGTTTGTTCTTTTGCTCTTTATTCCATTTTTTCAGTTGTCGGAGGAGGAGGCTTTAGATATTTAATGATGCAAGGTATGTCATATGTGTGTGTCTGTGATACTAATCTACACCTTCGGCGTCTCCATCTTGATCGCTTTTTCAGTGTGAATGAGCATACAATTGAGGCCTTATTGCTGTTCTTTATTGTTTTTATGCTACATAGTCTTTACCAGTATGTGATTTGTTCCTCCTCTTGACTTGAATTATCTGGATTACTAAATATATATGGTAGGTTTTAGCTCTTGATGTTTGTGCTCTACCAGATTTCTCTGATACCAGGTAATGATGGAACGAAACACCCTCTGGTATCAACACAAAAACTTTTTATGAGACGGTCTCATACATGAGACGTGATACTTTTGTAGTACTTTACACAACACCAACCTTTATGAGATGTGGTAGTTTTGCACGTTCTTGTATTACTTTAAAAGTTTAGTATCACGAAACTTGCAGAGTATCTGATGTGTGAGACAGTTTCATGCAAGACTTGTTCATTGCATTCCTGTGATCTCTGAAAATCAAAATACGGTTCCTATTTGAATGATCAAAATTTTGCAATGGTGATCGCATGTTAAATGTTTGTCTTTGATCAACATTAGGCAGTTTGTTTTTTTTATCGATTTATATAAACTGAAAAAGTACACATGAAAATTGGAACTGTTCTCCTGTGCAACAAATCAGGAATAACTTTTCTGATTCATTTATTCTTATGAACAGAAGCATTGTATGGATGAAGCCGGCTAAGGTTTGGTTTCACTTCAATCCAAAAAAAATTAAAAAATAGAAACAAAATATCAGTTTGTTACAGGATTTTTCGTCAGTTGAACATTGATGTAACATTCTCAACTTTCTTCATTTTCATTGGCTACCAAAATGAACTTGTTTCTCTTCATGTGAATCAGAAGCAAGCTGAGGCGGCGGTGGAGGTGGTGCTGCTGCGGCCACAGCACGGCCAGCAAAGTTCTTCTGGCCGACAATGTTCTTGCAGTGGGTCCCACCGCCACCAGGAATGTAAGTGCAGCTATTCGGGGAAGGAGGCTTCTGCAGAGACGGTAAGAGAAGATATTCGACTTTCATATCTTGTCGATGTTTTATTCCTAGAACTCGAATTGCTTCGTGTGGTTGTAGACTAAGCAGCATAGTCGCAGCTATGATAGCTAAAACAACACTTGAAGGCCTCATTATGTTTATTGGGAGAACGGGGGAGAGATTTATGGAAATAATGAAGATAAAGTTGTTGTGTATGTGTCCCCATATATAATAAAAAAGTATGACAAGAATTTTCACCTTCAATTAAACGTTCTGAAAAAATGGAATGCTGGCTGCCTGGATTTTCAATGAATTTGAATTTAATTAGTCATGAGGAGAAATAATGTACTTTTGGGTAGATTCTATTCAAATCTATGCAATTATTTTATGATCTAATTTAAACCAATTTTGAACAGATATTGAAGTTTCAATTTATTACTCCCTCCGTCTACGATAAATGGTCCATGTTGCCTTAAATGGTCGTCCACAATAAATGGTCTACTTACCTAAAATGGAAAATTTATACTCCCTCCGTCCCGTAGGAATTTGCACCCTACGGGACGACACATTTTTTAAGAAAAAATAGTTTTATATATAAAGTAGTGGTATATGAGTAAATATGTGTAAAGGTTTGTGAGTGTGCACGTAAATCAATACTTCCTTTTTTAGTAGTGTGCAAATTTGTATGAGACGTTCAAATAAAGAAAGTGTGCAAATTCCTGTGGGACAGAGGGAGTAATTATTATTTTCATTCTTTATACATATACTCACATTTACACATCACATCAAGTATTTTTTTAATAATTAAATATTTTTTTATTCTAATACACTTACTTTTACACATCAACTCTTTTTAATAACCGTGAATTACCAAGGTAGTCCAATTTTTATGGACGGAGGGAGTATTATATTTTGTATGAATTCATCCGATCGAACCCTTTAAACAAATTTGAAAGTCAGATGGTGGAAGAGGAAAACTTAAATTCGCACCAAGTCCCATAAAAGCTTTTGTACACAAAATAATAAAAATAAGTAATGATTAGAGTTTTGAGGAGTAATTGTGTAAATCATTAGAGCATCTCTAACCGTTTGCGACATTCTTGCGCAGAGTTCGCTCTAGAGGCGCGGAATTTGAAATTCATCTCCAACAGTTCGCACTACAATTTGCGCTACATATATTTTTTTTAAATTTTTAATAAGTTTAATTTATATAAGTATTATTATTATATACTATTAAATTTCAAATAATATAAATTATATAAAAATATTATAATTTAAACTTAAAAATATTACATAAAAAAATCTAGAGCGGGTATCAGCGCGACACTGTTCATAACTCTCATTTGTCACTGAATTGTAGTGCTGCGTTGGAGGTAAAATTCATCTTCACCCTAGTGAATGACGCAGGGTTGGAGTTGCTCTTGCTTTCATTTTTTTTGGAGGGGGAGGGAGATTTGCATCTTTGAATTTTCATGTTTCTTATGTGTAAATTTATATGGGACATCTAAATTATGAAAATAAACAAATTTTTATAGGATGAAAGGAGTATGTATAAATTATAATTTTAAAAAAATGCTTGTATTTTGCGCTAGTAATGATATCTGATGTAAATTTATAAATATTATGAGGGGAAAGTTTATTGAAAATATTTTATTTTTAGGGATATGAAAGTTTTTTGAAAGTGATCGAAGTGAGTAATTTTTATTTTATTTTTTTGGATTGAGCACGTATTGAACATTTGTAAATAAAGATTATTATATGGTTTAGATATATTATTATATATTCTTCCTGCACAATATTACATCTATATATCCAAAAATTTGACCATGCCTTCGTCCTTTTTTTTAATATATTAAGTTCATTATTATATACCCTCCGTCCACAAAAATTGGACTACCTTGGCAATTCACTGTTATTAAGAATAGTTGATGTTGATGTGTAAAAGTGAGTCTATTAGTATAAAAAAATATTTAATTATTAAAAAAATACTTGATATGATGTGTAAGAGTGAGTATATGTGTATAAAAAATGAAAATAATGATTGTAAGTTTTCAACTTTAGGTAAGTAGGCCATTTATTGTGGACAACCATTTAAGGCAACGTGGACTATTTATCGTGGACGGAGGGAGTATATCTCAGCGGGCTTTTATTTTTAATTTTGCGTCATACTTGAATGAAACACTTAGTGATTTGATATGTGAAGCAATATTGTTGGAGTTGGTGCACTTTGTCAAATGAGAAACACATGGATTTTATGTTTGAATAGTTTGCCATTTTCATTTATTTGACTCGGAATTTTGGGTTATAATTTCCTATTAGATTGGTGAATGTTGGCTGCGGCTGATACAGCTTTCATGCAGAAATTAATTGCGATATTAAACCAAAATGATATGCTCCCTCCATCCCGTAGAGTTCGTGGGATGTCACATTTTTATAAATAGAGCAGTGACATATGGATAAATATGTATATATTTTTATGAGTGTGCACACAAATTAAATTTATTTTTAATGGTGAGTTTAAGACGTACAAAAGAAAAAAAGTGTGCAAATTCTTGTAGAACATATTAGAGTGGATTATATGTTACAGAAATGGTGGATTAGATTTTAACTTAGACAAATTTTTGTATACATTTATTGCATTGTGCAATTGATGTGTATATATTTAAATAGCGTAATATTAGTTTTTCATTTGTTTACATTTTTTTTTATTGATCATGTTAAAGCAGTCGCAAGAAGTAAAAAACGAAATTAAAAAAATACAACTTTTTTTTTTATTAATAATGTGAATTGCTGATCGGGCAGCTTGCTTGCCCATCAGCTCAACATGGCCTCGTAGGATTCAGAGATATTCAGCCATTAATTATTTTAGAGTTATTTTTACGTACATGAGATAATTAGATAGGGTATAAATTAGATATGATATATTATCATTTTGATAGAGAGTAAATGTTAATTTTTATAGTGACATTTTTGTCATAATATTAATAATTCAAGAAATAATTAATAATATTTTAAAAAAATAACCAGTTATATCTCAATTATATATATATATATATATATATATAATATAATAGCATGTTATTTTGTATTTCTAAAAAATTAAAAATTAAAATAAAATTGAATTTAAAATCAAATGCATTTCATCCATTTACTTGAATGCATATAAGTATTTATGTTTATTTGGATGATAAATTGACCAT
>JAPKLY010003542.1:4440-18193 GCA_026898435.1 Prunella vulgaris | reverse complement strand
AGATGCTCCAAAATCTTGAGATTATTATTCGCCTTTATCGCGTAACCGATGATCGAATTTAGCCCCTCCAATGCTTCCTTATACGCCTCAACATTCCTAGTAATCTGCGGCTTACTATAAAAATAAAAGGGCCTTTTCTCCACAGCTTCCATCACTTCTTCAACCTTAACCCCCTCACAATACAAGAATCCATCCTCGTATTTCGTGAAACAGTGCCGAAGCTTCTCCGTTTTTGCCTCTGAGTTTGACAATGCCACCCTTGCGCAACGGAATCGCAGAGATGTTGAGACGGGCATCCATTTGAAGGGCAAGCTGATGCTTACAGAAAACGGGTCTGATGAAAGCGCATTCATGTTCAACACACAACTCATGTTTTGCAGCCTGCAGTTGATAAATGATTTTTACTGTTTTTAATTAAGTTAAATGGCAAGTTGACTTAGATTGATTTAATTTGACGAATTATTAAATTTAAGTGGGGTCATTATTTGGACTTTCATATTTTTTATGATCAATTATTTTGTTGTATCGATTTATATACATAATTTTGCATATAATATTGTCTAGACAATTATTTATGCAATCGAATACTTATTAACATTAGTATATTTTATTTGTTTATTATAATATAACTTCCTATTAAAAAATTTGTCAAGCCAATTTAAAATATTAATAATTTAATATGTAGGTAATGAAAAGATTTTACAATTATATGTGATATGATTTTTTAATTAAAAATCAACTTCAATAAAAATAATCAATTAGTTTATATATAAACATACTTTAAATGTTTTTAATTGTCTATAAATTTTTATTTATGATATTAGCAGGGATGTAAATTTTTTTTAAATTAACAAATCCAAAGCTTTTAACCAACAAAATTTATATAAATTGCCATATACAAAATAAATTATTACTAATAAAAATATATATTAATAATTTTTAAAATTCACAAACCGTGCCAACTTAAATAATTTTGAAACCCTAATAAAATATAATCAGATTCAATTATACCTTTAGTTGACAGCGTGGCGTGGCCGCGGACGGCAGGGTATGCGTGCGTGTGGTAGCGCGGAGGCGAGGCTGCGTGTCTGATGTAGCGCACAGGCCGACAGGCGTGGGTGGAGGCGGCGACGGCGGCTGAGGAAGAGAACAAGCCTACAAGAGTATAATATATAGTATAGATATAGGTCTCATGGGCCATTAATTAAATCTTTGGCCCATTAGGTCGTGCTAATTTTATTTGGTGTTAAAAATGCATAATAACCCATCAAATTTGAAGAATCAGTAAAATTTCAAAAGTAATAGTAAAATCACATAAAATTTTCATTACTAATACAATACAACTTTGAAGAATTTTTATTTTCGAGCATTTGCATAACATAAAAAAAAATTTGTATGATATAAAACAAAAGTCTGCACAATGCACAAAAGTAAATAAAAATTTGTATGATAAAAAAAGGGCTTCATTACAGATCTGGAAAAAAAAAACTTGGTCCTTCATCTTTTCCTCCTTTACGTGCAGCCACAAACCCTAACAATTAGAGAGGCGGCCATGTCGGTGACGAGGGGTTGGCCATGTCGGTGACGCCGACCGGCGGCCACGCCGATTCGGAGTTAAAGGAGCCCCAAACGGTGGTACTCTCTTTCTCCCTCTCAAGTCGGCGCTACCCATGTCAGATCGGCGACGTCTTCTTCCTCCCTCCGTCGATCTCTCTCATTTTCAGATCGCCCATCTTCCTCCGTCGATCTCTCTCAGAGCTTCCCTTTCAGATCTCCGTCGTTTCCCTTTCAGATCGCCCTCTTTCTCAGTCGATCTCTCTCTCCACTTTTTCTCTCTTTTTCCGCCATATCTCCTTTTCTTCTCTCTCATCCATGTAATCGTTTGTGTATATAGATATGTATAAGTATAGTTTCATAGAAAAAAGCAGATAAAAAACAGATAAAACATCTTATTAATTATTTCAATAATATTTGGTTGACCCAAATAGTAAAAGCCCATAGAATTATTAATATGTTTGGTTGTGTAATTGGGAAAGCAGATTACAGCCATTCCAAATCAGAGAAATCCATCACAACCGCTGCGAAAATGGCTGACATCACGTCACCACCACCCACAACCACCCTTGTTCATCGTCGGAAGTGAAACCACCCACAGCCACCCCTGTTCATCACCGGAAATGAAACACCTGGAATTATTGAACGTGGAGGGCACTACAAGGAAGAAATAGTCCGCCTGCATCTTGAGATCCTAATTGCCATGGTTCTGCTACTTCACAGGGAGCGGAATTAATGCCGCCGTCAATTGACATGAAGCTTACTACCGTCTCCACCACGCTCAATCGCCTAGCCGTTCGAAGCTTCTCTCAACCATCATGGTCGAGGTTCTATTGCTCCAATGGCCGTTTAAAAAATATGAGGAAAATGAGAAAATGAGGCGCATCTCATATTCTAGGGCTTCCATTGTTGAGAGAGGGAGAAAAGACTGTTTGGGAATTAATACATCGCTCCTTAATTGACCAAAAAAACTAATCAGCCGGTAAAAATTTATGTGGACCAAATAAATTAACAGCCCGTATTAACTTATTTGTATGACATATTAAGGCATATTAAAGCTAACCAAACGCATCCCTTATATATTATTTATATACTGTATAGGTTAGGGATTTGGATCCCTCCATTTAATATTTCTTCTATAATGATGACATTTACACCGGAGGAAATATTAAATGCAGGATCCAAATCGCTTGAAACCCACAGCCGTCTGCACCACTCACGCCACAACCGACCGCCTTTGCTCCAATAACCGCCGCCATGCAAACCGTCCGCCTGTTCCTCAGGCCAACCGACGCTGGAAACTCTGAACGTCCGACGCCTTCTGCCACTGGAATCGTCCACCTTCCGCCACAGCCGTCGCTCATTACCGCCATGAGACCGCTCACAGCTCCACCCTCTGTTCCAATCGACACCTGGTCGAAGTCGCCCACAGCCGAATCTGAAAGTCCGCCACAAAGCTCGCCGGCGCGACACCGTCGCCGCCTGAAACCAAAGAAGCAAACCGCCATCCACGTTCGTCGCCTGCCGCCGCGACAACGAACACCCAACCGCCTTCAATCACACAATCGGACTACTATGTTTCGCCGATGTCAGCCGTACATCGCACACCTCAATCCGCCAATCTGGTAATTGAGATGGAAAGTTATTTGGGCCCCATTTTATATTTTATTTGTCAAGCCAAAAACATTTGTTAATATGAAACCCATTTTCTTTATATAAATAGGAGGAGCAGAAACGAGATTAATAGTAGGCAGTAGATTAGATTATTATTTTCTTCTTTCGTTTTTTGTAGATAGTAGTTTTGATTTTTTTTCGTTAATTAACAACATTACATTTATGGCTCATTTGGTTCGTAAGATAAAAATATCTATTCTAAAAAAATATGCATATTTTTTATGGATAGATATTTTTATCTTACGAACCAAATGAGCCCTTAGGATTTTATTTTATTCTCTTTCGTATTCGTATTCTCGAACAGTAGCGATTAGGAATTTTCTTTTTATCTTTTATTCCATTAATTTAATTAGGGTTTGATTATTTCTTTGTCTTGTTTCATTTACAGCATGAGTAAATAAATTCGTGTTATTTTTGTTTTATTATTTCCTTCAATTTTTCCTTATAGTTGCGTTTAAATCCTAACACCTACCTCTTTTATGGAGAGCACAAGCTAAATATGTATCAATTATTTCACTTACCAAAGCTTCTGATGGTGAAGGTAGTTCTTTATTAAGGATATGTTTCTCAGTTCCTTCTATTATTTGTTTTAAGATGAAGATACTTTTTTCTAAGGTCTTTTTGGCTAATTGTTAATGTTACTTTTCTATAGGATTTCAAATGATGCTTAATATGAATTGAAAAAATTAAAACTGCTGACTATGTGAGCAAATGTTTTTATATATTCATTATCAATATCAAGTAGTATATTTTTCAGCGCAAGCATATCTAAATATCGTTATACAAATGGTTTAATTAGTCAATCAGTTCGCAAGCAATTCTAAATAAAAACTCCAACATAGTAGCTCTTGATGAGTTGCTTAATTACATAAAATTCTACTACTTCATACCAACAAATTACATAAAATGTGCAACGCACGTGTTAAAAACTAGTGTTATAAAATGTGCAACGCACACTCTAACAATTAAGATATAATTAAAAAATTATCAATGATTGCCTCAGAAGAGTTTATCATTTTTTTTGAACGGTAAATGAGAAAAGAACAAAATTTACATTTAAATTGCAGAATTCCATTTGCAAACACCTTACTACTCAGAA
The DNA here is from genome assembly GCA_026898435.1 of Prunella vulgaris. Taxonomy (NCBI): domain Eukaryota; kingdom Viridiplantae; phylum Streptophyta; class Magnoliopsida; order Lamiales; family Lamiaceae; genus Prunella; species Prunella vulgaris. The sequence goes on along the minus strand of JAPKLY010003542.1, from coordinate 13,866 downwards.
GAAAAAAAATTATTATACTTAATTTTAATGTACAACTAATAAATCTTAAATATTATGTGACAATTCAGATGTCATAGTTAGCAACTATTGATCCAGTTCACGGTTTAGAGCACCTCAAACTGGTGGTTAAAGTGGAGGTTTTCTCCATAATTCCCTCCCGGCAGTTGCTTTCAAGGTTGCCAAAATTGAGTTTTTGTACAATTGTGATTATGGTCATAATTGCATCATTTTGCATCCATTTCTATTTGGTTTTGATGTGTTTATTTTCATATTTGACCCTATTATGCTATACTTTGTGCATTTAGCTCTTGTTGGCTAGAAAATTGTGTTTTTAGGTGAAAACGAGCAAAACGAGGAAGAATGAGCAAGTTCGATAAAAGTCCGGATTTCTGGAGTCAATCCAATTGGTGAAAACAATATACCATGTCGAAGAGAGGGTCGCAACGGAAAAAGAATCGAGTCAATCGGAGCTCTAGAACTTAAGATATGAAGAAAACGAGATGTCGAGGATCGACCGGCACGGAACCAGCCAGGTCGGCAGCCCAAGCCTTTTGGTCGACACCGGAATCGCCTTGGTCAAGCGCCGGATCTCTGGATCGCGCGATGAAGGCTCGCTCGAGCTAAATGTCGAGCTAGGTCGACAGCTCACCCCCTTGGTCGCGCGCCATGCTAATTTTTGGATTTTTAGGGGTAGTTTCGTCTTTTGCGCGTTTAAATAAAGGGTATCTTGGTAAATGCATGGAGGGTACTATAAGTACTTCAAGCTCAGATTTCCAAGGACATTCTCTCACTTTCCAATTTCAATTTCTTAGATTCTTCTTAGATTAGAGAGGTTAATGGAAGTTACTAGGTGAGTGTACTAGATTTTGCAACTTCAATCTTTGATTACTTTTGATCCGTCCATTAGATTTTTGATCCGTTTGTTCCTGCATTCTCATCTCGATTCAAGCTACGTTTCTACGGTTCAATTTTGTATTTTGCTTTCCGGATTAAAAGTTAGCATTTGGAGGTTTGTAGCTAGTTTTCCAATTCCACTTCAATTGGTAAGTTTCTATTGATTTCTTTTGTAATAGTGATTAGAAATGATGTTTAAAATGTTAATTGTACTTTTCCATTTCCAATTATCCATGGGCTAATTCTCTTATGCATTGTGTATGATTCCTATGAAGTAATATAGTGATTTTATTGATCTTGTGATTGTTATGAGATATTGGATAATTGATTCTCTTAATTGATGATATGAATGAATGCTTGGTATGCTAAATTGAATGTTTAGGCCACTAGGGAATTAGCAATACATGAGAATTTAGTTTTTCCTTTAAATACTCTTGATTTAAGGCTATGCATGCTAGGTGTTTGATGAAATTCCTAGGACAATGATAGTTGCCCTTTGTGAATAGACACCACAATTAGAACTTTAAAGTGTCATTAGGGAAACCTAGGCACATTAATGAGGAATTGTCTAATTGATTATCCAATTGATCTTGCATGACTAAGAGATGTAAGCACCATATGAACCACACTAATGCATGTTTTCTCACTTGCTCACTTTTGCTAAAAAGGTGATAGGTAGTCTTTACCATTCTTGCACAAGTTTAGTAGATACAACACCCATTCCCTTTTATTGCTTTCTTTTAGTTTTTACTCTTAAACAACAATCATACTTTGCATCTCTCGTTTCCCTGTATTCGATATTAAACTTGATTAGCTTGGTACATCTACTACGACCACGTACACTTGCGTGAGACACGATCTAAGCAAACAAGTTGCTTCTCTTTATAATTTAAGTTAAATTGTGGCCTCTTAATTTTTATTTCTTTTCAATTCTTGTTTATGAGCATATATGCTATTTTGAAATAGAAATGTCGATCTGATCATGGCACTGAAGATGCAAAAAACGGAATAAGCCCAAGATTGGTAATTCCCTCTCCATGTTTTTTTTTCTTTTGCCTTATCTATTTTATTATGACAAATTTACTACATTTTCCTGATCCTTTCTTACCAAAATTTAATATTTCTATACATTGATAATTAAAACACGTGTGAAATCTTGAGCTCGATGTTGACAAGGCGAACTAACACAGCAGGCATCAGTATAATTACGAAGGACCCGCAGGTCGCCGAGCTCGGCGAAGAGGGTAGCAGCTCGCCCAGGCCTCGAAATCCTGGGACCAGCTTACCAATCGGGCGAAGCGAGGAGAGCTCGCGAGGGAGCTCACCCGCTAGGAGGTGGCTCTCCAGCGAGCACGGGGCCGAGCCGAAACCCATCCCTATACTCCCAGAAATAGCACAAGGCAAGGGAGTTCGCCAGGCAGCTCGCCGGGCCCGAGAACCCAAACATCGGGTGTATAGGTAGGACATGTACATGTAGTAGAAAGGGGCATTGAAAGGGGAGCAGTGTGGGGGACCAAGACGAGGGTAAGGAACCCTCGCCAACACCGGAAGCCAAATAGGCTCGTAAGGTGCCGTCTCACACTCGCACACCTATAAATAAGACTCTCTTGTAACTGTTACACAATTGAATATAATCCCAACACTCTACTTTCTCTCTCAAAAACTCTCTACTTTCTCTCTCTACATAGTTCTCTCAAGAACATAAACACGAAACCCTCGATTATTGTTTGATAGGATTAATATGATATAATAGCCACATAAACGAACACGATTAGTAAATTCTATCAGCAATTTAGCGCTAGAAGGAGGGTCTCGAACCTTAAAATTTTGAAAAACAAAATTCGGGTTTGTTGAAGGTTTGAGGATTTGAAGGTGTTCTTGGTCAAGGCTCAAGAACACTTGAAGATACACACATGTTTTTACTCCTTGAACGAAAAACCCAAATTTTTGGACGAAATCCAAATTTTCATATTTTCCAAAATTTTGCTCGAAAAAGTTTTCAAACGAGCGCATGTACACGAATAAACCGGATTTGGATAATTCATCGCAGGCGGGGCTAGACGAAAACTCAGACAAGTCCACCCTGGCGGAAGACCACGACCTCGGCGATCTACCTCGGCGACCTGCGGCGAGCTTCCCCCTCCAAAAACATAAAATGGCTAAGGGACAGACCTCGGCAGCTGCCGGAAGGTCAAAGGGGGGCGACCAGGACCAGGCCGAGGTGGAGACCTCGCGCCAAGCTCCCCTGAAAAACACAGCCCCGCGACCTCCATTGGTTGTAGTAACTCAGGAGGATTTGAGCCCCGCTCTGAGGGACCTGGCCAATAATCCCAATGAGCTCCAACACACCATTGCAACCTTGCAGAGGTTGCAGCAGAGGCAGCATGACGAGCTCGCCCTAGTGCCTAGGCGAACTCCAGCCGCCGAGGCCCGGGAGCAGACAAGGCCCACTAAGGGTACCCAGACCCGGGGGGAGTACAACAACCTCCCCACCGAGCAGGAGGCGAGCTCGGCCCAAGCTCGCCAGCACCGCGAACAGGCCGGTAAAGCCAAGATTATGGAGGAGGAGCCCGTCCCGCACACCAGGCGAGCTTCAACCTACATCGAGGCATCCGGCACCCACCAATCTCTGAGGTGGGTGCCACCGACTCTACTTAGTGCCGGAACTTCCCGTTGACCCTTGGAGACCGAGCCCACCGCTGGTTCTCATCACTCGCCCCGGGGTCGATCCACTCATTTGGCCAACTCTCGCGGGAGTTCTTGGCCCACTTCTCTAGGTTTGGATCCTACCTTACCCAGAAGCACCGCCTCGCCAACATCCACCAAGGCGAGAGCGAGACCGACCAGCAGTACCTGGAGAGGATCGACAAAATATTGCTGGAAGGTGAGTCGGTGAGCGAGGACACCAAAGTCATCGCGGTGATAGCCTGGGCTCAGAAAGGGCACCGACCTCTGGAAGGAGATGCACCTCGTATGTCTGAACACTTGCACCGAATTCCGCCACAAGGCGGGGGTGTTCGTGGCTATGCAGGAGGCACTACTGAAAGAAGTTGGTGCCTCGGAGGAGAAAAAATCCTACGGGAAGAAGTCCGGGGCACATACAAGGCTCCCCGGAACCTAAAAGCTTTTGGCGACGGGGACGAGTTCAAGGAGAAGCTCAACCAGGTCCTCACCGTCTCCGTCGACCACGTCTTCACGGCGGTCAAAGACAAGGCTTTGTTGGAAGAGCCGAGGAGAATTCGCCAAGATAGTGCGAAACTCAACCCCAACAAGTACTGCGCCTATCACCAGTCCATCGGCCACTTCACCAGTGAATGTCGAGACCTCCTCAAACAACTGTGGAAATTTTATGAGGACGGGAAACTGACCGAGTTCGTGAAGAAGGGCCCAGGTTCGAGAGAAGGGAGGTCTCCAATAACGAAGAGGAGGATGCAGGCCAACGCGGACCTCAGAACAGGCGAAGGGAACCTCCCCAACCTCAACAGAACATGGAGCCCACCCGAGAACTCTTGGTCCTCGAGGAGGAAATTGGAGCTGCCGGAGGTCTCCAAGACGGGGGATCCTCCATGTTCAAGAGAAAGAGAAAGGCCAAAATCCAGGCCGTGAACCAGGTCCAGGAAGGCAGCTCCGGTCCCAGGTCCGTCGCACAGATCACTGATGAGCTGACATTCTCCTCAGCGGACCTGGAGGGGGTACTGACGCCCCATAACGACTCATTGGTGATAACCGTCAACATCATGAACGTCTGAGTTCACAGGCTGTTTGTGGACACCGGCGCATTCACCAACATTCTCTTCAAATCCACCTTGGATGCCTTATGTGATTTTGAGTCGTATCTAGAACATAGCAATGCTAGGATAGTGGGGTTCGGAGAAGCTGTAACTGTCCCCTAGGCACTATTAGGTTGAGCGTCCAACTTGTATCGGCCGAGGACCCGGAGCGGAGACTGACTAGGCTCATAGATTTCCTAAGTGTCGACCAGCAGTCCTCCTACAACGGGTTCCTTGGCCACCCATTTTTCAATGAATTCAAAGCGGCGTGTTCGACCTACTTCTATTGTGTAAAATTCCCAACTCCGAAAGGCGCCGGCACCATTAAAGGTGACTAGAAAAAGGCCCGAGAGTGTTTACTCCAAATTAAAGAAGGCCAGGTCAAAAAGGCGGTGACGTAGGTCCAGGTCCTTGAGGAGGACGTGCAAATCCCGGCAGACAAGTCAAACATCCTAGACGTCATCTCGGTCGAAACTGAAATGATGGAGGTAGGCGATCTGCCGGAAATCGAACAAGTCTTAGAGGAAACCCAAAACAACCAAGTGTTAGGACCGGTGCAGGATCAGCAACCTGCGCCCATGGAAGTAGTTGATGAAGCCCAAGATGGGGGACCTGTGGGAGGTCAAGAACTAGGACCAATGGACGTTGACCCAACTCCACAGGTCACCGAACCATCCCAAGTTGACAAACCACCGGAGGTACTAACAGTTGATGAACCCACCCAAGCTGAAGGCCAAACCGATGACCTCGAACCGCGCATAGGTCATGAACCTGCGCAGATGTCACAAGAGGAGTAAGACGAGTTCATCAGCGCCCCAAGATGAAAAAGTCAAAAGAGAAAAGCCACTCCCATGGAGGAATTAACAGCACTCCCGGTGGACCTGGAAAGGGACTTGGAACTCTTCATAGGCTCCGAGTTACCTGAACCATACCAGTCAAGGATGGAACTGTTCTTGATGTCCAACTTGGACGTGTTTGTTTGGTCCTATGAAGATATGACGGGAATCCCGTTGGAGCACGCTTGCCACCGACTTAACATAGATCCGACAAGGAGACCCGTACGTCAAAAACAAAGGAAATACGGACCAGACAAATACGCAGCTCTGACCGTTAAGGTAGGGAAGTTGCTGGATAACAAGCTAATAAAAGAAGCTTTGTGTCCGCAGTGGGTCGCAAACCCCGTCCTGGTGAAGAAACATAACGGGATGTGGAGGCTCTGCATCGACTTCACAGACCTGAACAAAGCATGCCCGAAGGATAACTTCCCACTACCTCAAATTGACCAGCTGGTAGATAGCACCGCAGGCCATGAGATGATGACATTCATGGATGCTTTTGCAGGCTATCACCAGATAGCGTTGCACCCAGATGACCAAGAACACACGGCGTTCTACACCAACAAAAACATGTATTACTGGGAAAGGATGCCGTTCAGACTCATCAACGCCGGAGCAACCTACCAAAGGTTGTTGAATAAGATGTTCGACCAACACATCGGTGAATCCATGGAGGTTTACGTGGACGACATAGTAGTCAAGAGTTTGAGAAAGGAGGATCACCTTGACCACCTAAAACAGACCTTCGACATACTACGCCACTACAACATGAAGTTGAACCCCAAGAAAACCAGCTTCGGTGTACATTCAGGAAAGTTCCTGGGGCACCTGGTTAGCCAACGAGGGATCGAGGTCAACCCAACGCAGGTCCAATGCATAATCGAGATGGGCATACCCGATTCCGTGCAGAAAATCCAGAGGTTAACCGGGTGCATGGCAGCCTTGAACAGATTCATCTCCAGGTCCAGTGATCGAAACCACCATTTTTCGAGGCGATCAAAGCAAACACACGAAGGTATAAAGAGGCGGCCAAAGCCAATAAGCTCCACCTCAAAAACCACTTCGTATGGACAAGCGAATGCTAACGAGCCTTTGAAGATATTAAAGCATACCTGGCAGATACACAAGTCCTATCGAAGCCAATACCTGGGGAGAAGTTATACCTCTACCTTGCTGCGTCAGAGGTTGCCATTAGCTCCGTCCTGGTCCGAGAAGAGGCGAAAACACACCTGCCAGTGTACTACGTAAGCCAAGTCTTGCACGAAGCTGAGTTGCGGTATACCTCGACAGAGAAACTAGCTTATGCACTGGTGATGAGTGTTAGAAAATTGAGGCCCTATTTCTTCGATCACCCAGTGGAGGTGCTGACAACATTCCCACTAAGGCAAGTACTACAACGGCCGGACACCGCCGGACGTCTGCTGAAATGGTCACTAGAAGTTAGCCAATACGGAATAACCTACGCACCCTGAACAGCGATCAAGGGACAAGCGCTCGCCGATTTCATTGTCGAGCTAACTTTCCCACAAGATCCGACGAGGGGGCGTATAGCTCCGTGGCACCTCTACGTAGACGGATCATCAACCAGCACAGCAGCAGACGCCGGCATAGTCCTAATCAGCCCGGACAGACAAGTCTTCACCTCCGCAATTCGGTTCGACTTCTGAGCAACCAACAACGAAGCGGAGTACGAAGCTTTGATAGCCGGACTCAGGTTATCATTAGCTGTGAGGGCAACCAATCTTCAAGTTTTCGGAGATTCCCAGCTAATAATATCCCAAGTCCGGGGGGAGTACGAGGCAAAGGACCAGCAGATGATGACCTACTAGAAGATAGCCGCGCATCTAATCTCGATGTTTACACATGTTTACATCAATCAGATACCGCGACTAGAAAACACACAAGCAGATGCCCTAGCCCGACTAGCTACCAGTAACGGCGAAGCCGAGTTCATGGAGGTTGTAATCACCAAGCTGAAGAACCCCTCGACGTCCGATTACAAAGTAAATCAGACCTCGAGTGGGGGGCAGAAAGGTGATGAGGATAGTGAGGATTGGCGCATTCCAATCCAAAAATACTTAAAGACGGAACAACCCCCGACGATACCTGGGAAGCTAGTCGAATAGTGAAGCAAGCTGCCAGATATACGCTGTTGGATGACCAACTCTACAAACGTGGATTCTCTCTACCCCTACTCAAATGCCTAACTAAGAAACAGGGGTCCGAGGTGTTAGAAGAAATCCACGAAGGAATTTGTGGGAGTCACGCTGGGGGGCAAGCGTTGGCATACAAGACGATCAGACAGGGGTACTATTGGCCTATTCTTCGCAAAGATACCATCAGCTTCGCACGAAGGTGCCGAAAGTGTCAACTTTTCGCACCTAATATCCACTCCCCAGCCAACCAGCTGAAGTCGGTCTTCAGCCCATGGCCTTTTGCAAAATGGGGTATCGACTTAATTGGCCCATTTCCACCTGGCAGAGGTGGTGTAAAGTTTGTTGTTGTAGCAGTAGACTACTACACTAAGTGGGCCGAGGCCGAAGCTCTCACAACAATAACGCAAGAAAGGATGATCGGCTTCATATGGAAGAACCTGATCTGCCGGTTCGGACTTCCGCAGTCGATCATCACAGATAACGGAAGGCAGTTCGACAGTCAAAAGTTGAGAGACTTCTGCAGTTCATGGAACATCAAGAAACACTACTCAACTCCTTACCATCCACAGTCAAACGGCCAGGTCGAGGTGGTGAACAAAATTCTGAAACACATGCTGAAGCTCCGCCTCGAAGATAAGAAAGGTAGCTGGGCAGACGAACTCCCGTAGGTCCTATAGTCTTATAGAACATCATACCGGGCCAGCACCGGAGAGACCCCCATTTGCTTTAGCCTTCGGAACTGAGGCGGTGATACCCGTCGAAGTTCAGAACAAAACTTGGAAGGTGGTAGGATTTGACGAAGAAAAGAATGACGATGCCTTAGCAGTAGAGAAAGATCTGATCGAAGAGACCAGAGCTTCGTCAGAAATAAAGAACGCCACCTACAAGCTCAGAGCAGAGAAGTACTACAATTCCCAGGTCCGAGACCGAAAGTTCAAGGTCGGAGACCTGGTACTGAAAAAGAAACTAATGACCCCACCTGGTGTGTTCGGGTCAAACTGGGAAGGACTGTTCCGGGTTACCGTAGCCTGGCCAAACGGCACCTACGACCTCGAAGACGCAGAAGGCAAAGCCTTGTCATATACCTGGAGTGTGGCACACTTGAAAAAGTTTTATCAATGAGCTAAGATTTTGTAATAGACTAGCCAAAGGTTAGCATCAAAAGTGTTGATAGCAACCGGTGTAAATTACGCTGCTATAAGAAGTTAGAATTTTTTTGGTTAAATCAAGAAAATTTGCCAAGTGTTCGGACCTCCGTAGCTCGCCAACTGTGCGAGCTACTGCAGGTCGCCCTCCGTTTGAAAGGGTTCGCCCAATACAGCTCGCCAAGTGTTCAGAGCCTCATAACGCGCAAGGACCAAGGTCCCAAATGTTATAATCACAATGCTCGTGGGCAAAGGCTAAACTGCCCAAGGTCGCGAAGGTGCCCTTCATAAAGGGTCGCTAAGCACCAACTGCCTTAAGTTAGAAAAATCCGTGAAAAAGACGAAAAATGTCTAAGGCAAGGTTCATGAAACCCTACTGCCCAACGTGGATTAAATGAAGTACAACTCGCAACCCCAAGTGGTTTAAGACGAGCGATTCAAGACCCCAAGTGGTGTAAGACGAAGAATACGTACTACTAAAACAGAGGTACAATTCGTGGTCCTAAGTGACGTAAGACGAACGATTCGCTTCTCAAAGTAGAGTAAGACAAACAGTTAAGTACCAGGAAAATATACAAATGAGCTAAGTAAAATTATAACGTGAAGCGCAAAAACGTAGGTAAAA
>JAPKLY010003541.1:0-18197 GCA_026898435.1 Prunella vulgaris | reverse complement strand
TTTGCTTGAGATATTTTAGAATGTTTTTAACAGCCGTCCAATGCTCTTTCCCGGGGTTACTTTGATATCGTGCTACCATGCCTACGTCAAAGCAGATATCCAGTCTCATACATAGCATAGCATACATGAGGCTTCCAACGGCCGAAGCATATGGGATGTCTTTCATGCAATCTATCTCTTCTTGTGTCTTCGGACACATCTGTTTCGATAGATGAATTCCATGTCTAAAAGGTACAAAACCTTTCTTGGAATTCTGCATGCTAAAACGTTTCAAAACAATATCTATGTATGAAGCTTGGAAACAAGCCGATCATTCTTTTCTTGCGATCTCGAGTAATCTTGATCCCTAAGACATGACCGGCTTCCCCTAAGTCCTTCATATCAAACTGATTTAACAATCATACCCTCATGTCTGACAACAATACCAAATTATTTCTAATGAGCAAAATGTCATCTACGTATATTATCAAGAATACCACGGCAGTTCCGACACACTTTTTGTACACACAACTCTCAAATTCATTTTGATAAAAACCGTAAGATTTTATTACTTGATCAAAACATTGATTCCAAGCTCGCGATGCTTGCTTAAGTCCGTAGATAGACCTTTTAAGCTTAGATACAAGGTGCTCTTTGCCTTTTTCAATAAAGTCTTCGGGTTGGCGCATATAGATTTCTTCTTCAAGACTTCCATTTAGGAAAGCTGTCTTAACATCCATTTGCCAGATCTCAAAATCAAGATGTGCAGCTATCGCCAAGAGAATACGGATAGACTTAAGCATAGCTACCTGCGAAAAAGTTTCCTCATAATCGATCCCTTCTTTCTGAGTATATCCTTTCACCACAAGTCTAGCTTTGAAGGTCTTAACCTTCCCGTCCGATCCTCTTTTTCTCTTGTAGACCCACTTACATCCAATGGGTTTTACCCCATTGGGTGGCTCAACAAGCTCCCATACCTCATTTTTATCCATAGAACCCATTTCGGCTTCCATTGCGGTTTGCCAAGAATCTGTATCCTTGTCTTGGAGTGCTTCGTCGTATGTTCATGGGTCTAATTCATCTTCCCTGGGGACCAAGTCAGAAGACTCTCCCACGAACATGAATCTCTCGGGTAGTCTCACAATCCTCCCACTACGACGAGACTCCGGTTATGTTGGTGTGTTGCGTGGTACATCAACTTGTACCCTTGGTATAGGATTAGGCCCTCTTATTTCATCTAAGGTAATCTCACTTTTGGGCTTTCTATTGTTCACATAGTCTTCTTCCAAGAACTTAGAATGTGTACTAATTACGATTCTTTGGTCCTTGGGACTATAAAACATACCCCCTTTCGTTCCTCTAGGGTATCCTACAAACAGCCTCAATTTCGAACGTGGATCCAATTTTCCGGCTTCCTTGTCCAACACATATGCCGGACACCCCAAAATCCTTATGTGTCTCAAACTAGGCTTACGCCCGGTCCACAATTCTGTGGGAGTTTTAGGAACTGATTTGGATGGCACCAAGTTTAGAATGTGAGCCGCTGTTTCCAAGGCATAGCCCCAAAATGACTTGGGTAACTCCGAATAACTCATCATGGATCTGATCATTTCTAAAAGAGTTCTATTTCTTCGTTCCGCAACCCCATTTTGTTGAGGGGTACCGGGTGCGGTCAATTGGGATACAATCACTTCACTTGACAAGTAGGTCAAAAATTCATTGCTGAGGTATTCGCCCCCACGATCCGATCGTAGGAACTTGATACTCTTTCCCCTATGTTTCTCGGCCTCGGCTTTGAACTCTTTGAATTTATCAAAGGTTTTCGATTTGCGCCGCATAAGGTAAACTTACCCATATCTTGAGTAATCATCCGTAAAAGTTACAAAATACTCAAAACCTCCTCTAGCTTGAACCGACATTGGCCCACATACGTTAGTGTGAACGATTTCTAACACTTCACTAGCTCTATTCCCCTTGGCCCCGAAGGCCCTCTTGGTCATTTTCCCCTCTAAACAAGATTCACATGTTGGAAACGGCTAAACATGGAGAGACTCCAACTAGCCATCCGCCACCAACCTTTGAATTCTCTTTAGATTAATATGACCAAGTCTTAGATGCCATAAAATTGTGTTTCGTTCACGGTTGAAGAAAATTTTCTTTTCTTAGAAGCAGTCGATGTGTTATAAGAAGCATTTTGTGTATGGTGTGCACTTTTAATAGTATAAAGATTATTCACCAATGTTCCCGAACAGATGAACTCATCGTTTCAAAAAATAACAACCATATTATTAAAAGAAACTGAGTATCCATCAACGTACAACTTAGAAACCGAAATTAAATTCTTCCTAAAATTGGGAACATAAAGAACATCCTTTTATACTAAAACTCTATCTTCAAAAAATAGGTGCACGTCTCCCACTGCGACAGCCGCTACCCTCGTAGCATCGCCCAATGTGATGAGGATCTCATTCGCACTAAGTTGTCGGGTTTTCCGGAACCCCTGTAAAGTGAAACATACATGATCAGTGGCTCCCATATCCACTACCCACGAATGGGAAGCGTACGCCGCTAAACAAGTTTCAACAACAAGTGCATGAGAATTACCTTTCTTCCCTGCCTTCTTTGGCTTGGGACAGGCTGTCCTCCAATGTCCTTTCTCACCGCAGTTGAAACACTTCCCTTTGGTAGGTTTCTTGACCCCTCCCTCATTAGTCACCTTACTCTTAGCTTGGTTCGGGCCTTTGGTCTTCTTCTTCTTCTTCCTACCTTTCGGTGCTGAAGAAGTCGGACCGCTTGCCACCAAGTCTTGGGTTTGGTGTCCCATGAGTGTCTCCGCCGATACCAAAGCTTGCAAGAGTTGTGCCAACATGAACTCCTGATTATTCATCATATAGTTCAACTGGAACTGCTCAAAGCTTTTCGGTAGAGAATGGAGAACGAAATCAACTTGCGTTTCCGCATCATATTCCGCTCCAAGTACCTCTAACTTGTTGAGGTAGCCCATCATCTTGAGAATGTGATCCCTCACGGGCGTTCCCTCCACCATTTTCAGCGACAACATATCTCGCATGGTGATTTGCCTAGCCGTACGATTCTGATGAGCGAAGATCTCCTTAACGTTTCGCATCATATCAGAAGCGGATTCCATGTCTTGGTGTTGGTGTTGCAACACATCTGACATTGAAGCCAAGATGGTACACCTAGCCATTTCATCCACTCCCTATGATATTCCCTTTCGGCAACATCCGCATCATCCGTAGGCGTAGGGGGTTTTGGGGTGACAAGAACCCATTTGTGTTGTTGTGCGGTTAGGACAATAAATAAGTGACGTTTCCAATCAACATAATTTTCACCTTCCAATTTGTTATCTTTAAGTATCGTAAATAGTGGCTTAAAAGGAGACGACATGCTGAACTGAAATAAAACATACATTGCATCAATACATACATCGATTCGCAAAGATTATCACAAAATTTTGATTATGCTTTGTATAAAATCTCAAAAAAATACATAGCATAAATCGGCCGACATCTTAAAACAATTCACATAAGCCACAATGAGTGTGGACGTTTATGCAAACACATTTAAGCAAGTTACAAACTTTTAATTTCAAAAATTAATAGTCGGCTCCCACTTGACCATATAAAATCGGTAGGGACTCCGATGGGGAGTAATAAAATGCCAATTTTATACCTAAGTATTAACCATGATTAAATACAGGATTATCACTTCGTTTTGAGCAAGCCACTCGATGGGAGGGTCAATACCGCCACTAATAATAATCCACAATCATCCTTTTGAGAATTCGTTCATGTGAACTTGTCTTTTGGCCTGTCCGATAGGGAGAAAGGCGCTTGTCAATGCGTAGCCAAAAGACTTCACAAACAAATAAATCATGGAGGCCAAATAATTCAATTTTATTATCTAGAATAAAATATCGAATTATATTTAAAACATACTTAGTAATTTTCAGAGTTGAGATTTTTCATCACGATATTCATACAATCAAATATTTAATCAAATTAAATAAATAAAGCATGCATCAAAACAAATTAAACTAATTGGCACGTTATATCCAATTGTCATGGTTTAATTTCTCATTTTGACTACGAGATATCGTAATCATCTTTCGTCTTCAAGCTTTATCGTCCGTCTCGATTAAGCTCCCACTCGACCGCAACAAAATTTCACCAACTTTGTCTCCGGGCCTCAAAATCTCCGTTCTTCGTCTTCGATATCGGTTACAATTTATTTTATGAAAAATAAATAAACCTATCGTCTAGACTAGTCTATTACATAAAAACATCGTAGTCTACCCGTGGATTTTCTCACGGGAAAAACGATCCAAACGAATCGGATTTTAAAACCGCATCATCATACATGCATGCATAAATAAATATTAAATACCATGATAATTGGATACCTGCAAAAAAGATCTAGCAATTCTACTATCCAATTTTCAAATTTAATATTAAAACACTTAAATTACAATTTAGCGTATAGAGCCCGAAAACCGGCTCTGATACCAGTTGTTGGGGAAATTAAACGCAGATCTATTCGGGATTTACGCTAAATACAAATTTAAGCCTGCAATTAATATCATGATTTAAACTTAATTAAATCAAATAATTGTATACCCAACAACAGGCTTTGCATGCAAAACATATGAACAAATATAATCACATAAAGCCCTAAACATGCGGAACTAATGGATTTAGTGAATTATACCTCTTGAATAAAAGACAGTTTCTGAGACAAAAGGCGTCCTTTTGAGATGCTTTGGGAGTCCCTTTGCTTGAATGGTATTGTCAGCAATGGTGGTTGAGATCAAAGGTCGTCCTTCTTGAGACCCTCAACTTGATAAACCCAAGAGCCTTCTCAAGTATTCCCTTGTCCTTATTCGTACACCCGGTGGGAGGCCACACGAATAATCACAACACAAGGAAGAAAATAATTTTGTTGCCCCACTCACTAGCATTTTCGAAAATTCTAAGAGAAAAATAATAATATATGAAATCTTGTATCATCTCATATTTATAGTGAGAATACAAGATCTTGAATATCTTGAATATCTAATATTTCAAATCTTGATTATCATGAATATCAAATATTCTAATCTTGATAATCTTGAATACTAAAATATTCAATTCTTGACATTCTTTTCCTTCAAGATTTTCGAAAAAAACAATATACATATAATACCCATGAGATCTTGATTTTATTAGATATTCTTGTATTCAAGATACATATCTATTTTTCATAAAATCTCTCACTAATTATATATATATAAATTTTGAAAATTAATATAATTGGGCCGAAAAAATATTTCTTTTATTTTAATCACCTTATTCATTGTTGGACATTTAATTGGGCAACTTGAGGGGCCTTTAGGAGAATTAAGATTGGACCTCCCAATGGGCCTTGAATTCTAACATTTAACCCAATGTCATTCAACCCATTAACATTAATCTCACTCCACTATAGGATTAATGTTGCACTATCCATCTTAACCCATATTACAATCATATGGCTCCCGATCATTATTTCTCCTTGTTTAAGATTCTTTTGTCCGTTAATTAATCAAGCCACTGAACGCTTTAATTAATTTAACATCTTAACCTTGGAGTAAGGACAGCTCTTCTTTATCATCATACCAGAAACAAATTCCACTTGCAAGATTTAGTATGACGAACGTTTAGAGCCCACCAAGGGGACTAATCATGCAAGACTCTCCAAGCACACGTTCCTCTGTATTAAATCTTAGCAACTGTCATGTTCTCAATGGCGTCACCCAAGATGCAAAGTATTGAGTCTTATTGACTCTCTACCCATAACAAATTAAAGTGCCACACACAGATCACACACAGTCCTATTTAAGGGACAGAGGTTTAGAAATAAACGACCACTGAGGTCTAATTCTTTATCCCATAAATCAGTACGGAAGAATTACCTCTCTGTAGGTCCTCTTCAATGTATCATCATGCACTAGTGCAATCCCTTGGTCAAGATAAGCCAATCTAGGATCTACACATCAACTGTTTAGCAATGGGGTGTTCAAATCCCATCTAGGTTGTGAATTTAGTACTTGTTACAAGAAACTGATAATGTGATCTTGTTGTGAGTTATCCGGGGATCACCACATTTATCTATAGTGTAACTTGTACTATTATATGAACGGATTGCAATAAATAAATAACATTCATATTTGTCTAAAGCACAGTGATAAAAGATTTATTTCAGATAAAGCTCAAAGATTCAGTTTAGTTATACAAAGTAAAAGCATACTTTCTAGTATAACCCTAACACTCCCATCTCGTACTCTTCTTCCTCCTCAACTTGCTCTATATCATTATCCCTGTGCACACTAATTCTTTTTCTTGCCCTCTTTGTTACATTCCTTCTTCCTTGATTGAATTCCCCAGCAATGTCGTAATGCAATGGGCTACTCATGCTCCAATTTTCCTCTTTCATGATAGAAATTATGTCATAGTCCACAAGAGGAAACGGAAGTTCAATAGAAGGTCGATGTGCTAGACAAAGCTTCTTCTTTCGCCTTATAATTATGTGAGTGTCCATCAAGTACCTCAAATCAAGGTAGGAAAAATCCTTTCCTTCCTCTCGAGGCTCCCACCCTAAGCATCTTGCCAAGTGAGCAATCATCCCACCAAAAGCACAGCCTCCTTTGGAAATGACGTAGGATAGATTCTTGCAAAAATATGCTCCAAAATTAGCTTTCAAACCCGTAAGCATAGAAAAGAGGACATAGAGTTTCTCATGCTGCATCTCATCCATATCACTTCTTGCAAACACCGTGTTGGCCAAAATCATCTGTGCATATATGAGGATGGGATTACCGATTTGAGTAACCTATGATTGATAGGCAATGAACTCATTGTCATCATTTTTTGTAAGTGCCTTCCAAAATGATTGATCTTGCCCAAACCGTTCCTTTTTATAAAAATGGCTAGGTGAAACATCTTCTTCGCAACCGAACATTCGGTTTATCTCTTGAATGGAAAGTGTGTGAGCTTTGTTGTCGATATGGAATTGAATTGCTACAGGAATTCCACAATTCTCAGTAATTCGAAATGTGCTCAGAAATTCAATGTTCAGATTCCGGTATGAGTTGTCATGGACATGTAGCAATCCATTACATCCGATATTATTGAACAAGTACTCCACATCCTCTCCAAATTTCAGAGGCCCCGTAATCTCCATGAGGAAATATATTGAACAAAGGAACTCCATATTAACAAATCTTGCAAACTTGATGTAACAATCTGCATTGATTCCAAATGACATTCCAAACCAAGAGGGTTTGTTACGACAAGTCTTAAAACATTTCTCTTCCAGCTCAACAATTCTACCATCCTTCCAACTTGAACTTGCAGCAACACACTTACCTTTACTAGACATGGCCTACAAAAGATTTTAAGCATGAGCAAGATATATGTATAAAAGGCTTCAAACAGCACACGTCCAGCAAAATTTAACACAAGAGCAAAGGAAGAACAATATAATCCAGCCATTAATTTCCTTTTATCAAGTAAAATTAGATTGAACATAAAGGGCTTAATTCTTAGAATCGAGGAATTCATGCAAATGTTGAATGCCAATGAAGCCTCAAGTAAGCAAAATAGTAGATGAATAAACATAATCAACTCAACCTAGCAACAATATACTCATATCCATTAACATTTAACACAACATTATCAAGACAACTCAATTTTAGCATGAATTTTCCTAAAATTCACTATGCCTACCCCTATTTTTCAATCTTCAATTAAACTCATAATACTCAAAATTGGCATGCAATTGGGCTCCCAATGGATTACCCATCAACAATGTAGCATAAATGCATCATCAATTTCATAAAAACTCAAGAAAATAAAAAAAACCCCAATTCACATGCTCAAGAACCCTAGAATTTTAAATTCAAAATCATGATAATGCCACCATGGATTTCTTATAAAAGTGCAAAAAATAGGTAGAGGGGAGTGAGTAGAACATACCTGTAGAAGGATTAATCGAGAGGAAGTGTAGAATTTGAGAAGCAAAATTTCTTCTTTCTTCTCTTTTTTTTTTCATGAGTTTGAGAGGGAAGGAGTGCAAGATTCTTGTATTCAAAGTGTGTGTTTGTGTGTGTAAGAGTGTATAAGAAAAAGTGAAAAGTGAGTGGGCTTACCTTGGAAAGTGTAGTCAAAGTAGGGCCCACAATAGTCAAAATCCGCATCCAAAATGTGTGTGTCGACCAAACACCTTGAGCCTGTCGACCAAACGAGGCGACAACTCAGTCGCGCGTGGCGTGTCGCACAAGAGTGGTGGAGTCGTCGACCAAGATGGTCGACACCCTGGTCGACACGACCAAGCTGATCGATACCTCAGGCGACAAATGCCTATCTTTCCAGAGATCTCAGGCGCGCGAAGGCCGTCTTCCGAGGCTTTAGATGCTGTCTACCGAGGCCTTCAACTCCTACTTCGAAAATTGCATTTTTTTTACCCTTTTTCTTGTACTTTTCCTACTCAACATCACTTAATACTCAAAATATCACAAGAATATCCACACTCATGAATCAAATATTGTAGCAAATTGACGAAATTTAACACGAACATACCCCCCCAAACTTTTTCGGATTGTAGATCCTAATAAAGTTTGGAAAAGTGGTAAATTACAAATTTGCTAGCACATAAAACCAATTAATCACAACTCTTAACTCAAAAACCAAATATTCATCAAGAGTATATCAAAAATTCACTTCTCAAACTCTTCCTAATCATTTAAGCACAAAACCAATCAAGCAATGATCATCAAAAATTGGCCTAAAATACCAAATAACCTCATGCTTCCATTCCAACACAAAAAATCAATCAAATCAAAACTAAAATCTAAAAGAAATAAAGGATACGAATGGGTTGCCTCCCATCTAGTGCTTGGATTTAACGTCCCCTAGCCGGACGACTCTTAAGCTCAAGTAACATCAAGATCGATGAGAGTTGAATGACGTACATCACTCAATTTCCTCTTCCACAAATAAGCTTTCTTAACCATTTGTTTCACCTCCTTGCCTTCATTTACGTTCTTCCTCTTTTCAAAAGGATCATCACCACTAAGCTCACTCTTGAGATCAATTTTTCTTGACTTATCCTTTTCTTCACTTTCCATATCATCTCGTACAACTTTGTTCATCACCCCTTCAATCTTCTTTGGGGAACTCTTGGAATTACCATGGATTGAAAAAGTGGCTTTCTCACCATTCATTCCAAGAGTAACCTCTCCTCGCTTAATATTAATTAAAGCATCCGATGTAGCAAGAAAAGGTCTCCCAAAAATGATAGAACTCTCCAAATCTTCTTCAATATCTAGCACAACAAAGTCAACGGGATAGACAAACTTACCAATATGAACAACTACATCCTCTATAATTCCCCTTGGTCTCACTTTTGAACCATCGGCCATTTGCAAATTCATTTTTGTTGGCTTCAAGTCATGCAAGCCCAACTTCTTGGCAATAGAAAATGGCATCATGTTAACACTTGCACCCAAATCACACAAAGCCCTTATTTCCTTGCTCCCCTTAATATGGCAACTCAATGTAAAACTCCCCGGATCTCTAAGCTTTTGTGGCAAATGATTTTGTATCAACTCACTACTCTTACGAGTAAGCTTAACCATTTTTGGTTCATTTCCTTTCTTCTTCTTTGACAAAGCATCTCTCAAGAACCTTGTATAATTTGGCATTTTTTCAATAGCTTCATGAAAAGGCATCTTTGAATAGAACTTCTTGAAAAGTTCATAGAACTTCTTGAATTGATCATCAAGCTTATTTTTCATTCCTTTTGAAATTTCCACCTTCACCTCCTTTTCCACTCTCCCTTCTTCCACATTTCTTTCCACACCCCCTATTTTATCTAATCCCTCAAATATTCCTTTTCTTTCTTCATCACCTTATCTTCTACCCCCAAGCCTTTCTCATTACTCCTTACCAATTTCACATCCTCACAACGAAATACTTCTTCCACCATCTCATCATGAAAAACTTTTAAAGGAGAATTCCCTACAACCCCATTTTCAACCTCCACACATGATATCAAATTACAATGCTCACGAGGATTAATCTCGGTTGTAGAAGGGAACTTACCTTATTCACTTGTGGGCTTAAGGATGAGGCAATTTGCCCCATTTGAAATTCTGAGCTCTTGATTTGATTACCTTGTGAAGCATACAAGTCATCAAACTTGTTGTTTATTTCACCATTCATCTTTCTAAATTCCACTCTCATATCTTCCATGTTCTTCAAAATCAATGCCAAGGTGTCCTCCATACTCCCCTTACCTTCATTATTAGGCGGCTTTGATCCCGGATCAATCCTGGGTGGCAATTGGATTGCCCCCTTAGGATTGACGTATGAGAAATTCTCGTGCCTTCTATTAGAATTGTAAGGAGGATTGCCTTGATTCGGATATTGACTTCCTTGGTTTCTAAACGGTGGAGCAACATATGACCTTTGATTGTTTTGATAAGAATTGTTGAATTGTGTACGACCCATATAGTTTACTTCCTCTTGAGTGGAGGTAGTAGGAGGAGGAAGACTCTCAACAACGCTAACTTGCATTGGAGTTGGAGCAAGGTTTTGATGTTGGCCTCCGTAAACCAAATTACACACATTAGTCAATCTTTCCTCAAGAAGTGCAACTCGATCACCTGCTCCATTGCTAGACTCTCTTTGGAAAGCATCATTTGCAGCTATGTTCTCAATGATCTCGTTCACTTGACGAACGGTCTTCGTCCAAATCGAGCCTTCGGCACAAGAATTCAAGTAATTCTTGTCTCCTTCATGCAATCCTATGGTGATTGTCAAGAGTATATCTTCATCCCTCAAACCATGTTGAGGACAAGCCAACAACAAGGTTTGGTACCTCTCCCATGCACTAGATATGGTCTCTCTCGCTTTTTGTCGGAAATTCTTTATCTCTTCTCTCGCCTTAAGCATCTTTGATGGAGGATAAAATTTCTTAAGAAATTGGGAACTCAACTTCTCCCAAGTGGTAGCTTTAGGATTCATAGCTCTAATCCATGCTTTAGCTCTCCCCGTCAAAGTGAAATTGAAGAATCAGAGCTTCTTCTCACTATCCGACATTCCTTTGTACTTGATCGTATCACATATCTCCATGAAGTTATTTAGATGAGCATTTAGGTCTTCTCGATCACTCGATCCTTCAAATGGAGACTCCTTTAACAACTTCAAAAGATTCGTATTAACTCAAACTTTTCAGCATCAATCGGCGGTCTTTCTATTCCATCATATTGATCATTAACTCTAGGCTCAAAATAATCTCGTAGCAATGGCTCATGGTTTTGAGGTTGGTTTATGATTTGTGGTCTTTGGTGTTGAGGTGGTGGTGGGTATGGATAGTATGGGTAATTATGTGGTGGTGGTGGGTAGTATGGTTGGTTAATTGGGTAATTGGGGTAGTTGGGATATTGTGGTGGATAGTAAGGGTGATTTGGTGGTGGATAAGGTTGGTATTGGTGTGGTATAGGTTGTGGTTGAAGTGGAACCTCTCTTTGAGCAAAATTCTCTTCTCCTTGATGTACTTGTCCTCTTAAGGGCTCTTCTTCTCTTAACTCATCTCGAGCTTCGTTCATATCATTCTCCATGTTGATTTGATTCAAACGAGCCTCTCTCCTTCTTCTTCTTAGGCTATTCTCAAGATCCAAGTCTAAGGGTAGAAGATCTTCCCCTTGACATCTTGTGTGCATACACCTAGAAAGAATCAAGTATCAAAACTTCTCACACCAAAAATAGTAAGACAAAATCGAAAACAAGAACAACTATCAAGCAACCAAACAAACAAACCATCTCCCCGGCAACGGCGCTAAAAACTTGTTTAGCCAAAAGGTGTCTACGTGCAAGTGTACACGATCGTTATTGTTATGGCAAGCTTAACCAAGTTTTAATTATATCGAACACAGGGAGATGGCGGATTGTAAGGTAAGATCATTATTCTAATTCGAAAACACAAAGCAAGTAAAAGGGATAAGGTTTCTATCGTCTACAAGTGCGTTAAACTAGTAAACTACCTATCACCTTGATTCACAAAGTGAGCGAGTGTGAGAGTTATGTGCTAGTGTACTATCCTATGTTTCATATGGTGAGGTATCACTTTATCATGCCATGGAATTGTATACAATCAATTGGTACGCCACTCTAACATGCAAGAGGACTCCCTAATAACACATTAAAGCCTCTAATTGTTCCTCATATTCACTAAGTATAGCTCTCACTATCTTAGGAATTTAATCAAACACTTTGCATGCATTTGGCCTAGTACAAGAAGATTTAGGAAAATAGGCCAATTCTCATTGAGACTACCTCCTAATGGCCCTTATGATCAAATACACATGCAAGGCATTCATACAATCCATCAATGTAGAGAATTGATCATACAACAATTCATAGCACTCAAAAGATCAACATAATCACCATACTACTCCATAGGAGTCATACACCAACACACAAAGGGATTAGCCCATGGCTAATTTAGTAAACATAAAAGAAATAGAAGCAATAGCAATCATCATTATGCAGGAATTATACAAAGTATTCAAGAATTTACCTATTACAATTGGAATTGAAAAGATACAAGATTACCTCTAGAAGCTAGAAAATGATCCGACAATAGAAATCAAAAATCAATCGGTAGAAATATAGCTTGAGCTATGCTAAGAATGCAGGAGAAAACTGATCGTCGATCCGAACGGTAGATCACAAGTAATCGTCGAAATCGTAAATGGAAATCTAAGAACACCACTTGGAAACTTCCTCTAACTTCTCCTATTCTAGTGAGAGAATATGAATCTAAGAAAATGATAAAAGTATCCTTTAGAAAATCTGAGATGGAAGTATATATAGTGCCCTTGGATCATTGACTAAGATGCCCTTCATTAAAATGCGCGAAAATACGAAAATAACCCTGAAAATCCGAGTTTCCTGAGCTGCTGTCACCCAAGAATTGTGCAGCTGTTGACCACTTGGGCGACAGCTTGGTCGACAGAGAGCCCTCTTGTCGTCCAAAAGCTGTGCCACTGTCAACCAAGCTTGGTCGACAGCCAGCTCGATATTTGCCTGCCATTCCAGAGATTGAGGTCGCGCGAGGCCTGTCTTCCGAAGAAGGAATCCGTGTCGCCCGAGGCCTTAGTCTCGGTCGATGCGTGACTTCCTTGTTTTTGTCATATCATGAGCTCTAGAACTCCGATTGACTCGATTCTTCTTTCGTTTCTACCCTCTCTTCAAGCTCTTCAACATAGGATAGAAATTTCTCCATTTTTCTCAACTCCAAAATTTGGACTTTTCTCGATCTTGCTCGTTTCTTCCTCATTTTGCTTGTTTTCACCTACAATCACAACTTCCTAGCCAAAAAGGGTTAAATACACAAATTATCACATAATAGGGTCAAATATGAACATAATATCACCAAAAGCATATAGAAATTAGTGTTAAAACATGCAATTATGACCCTAATCAATGAGCCTAATTGATGAAGGATTAACTTGGTTCACTGGGATACCGAAAAGATTGCAAACGGACACAAAGACAGGTGCTATTGGAAAACGAAGCCCAGCAGTTATTTGGGCTGCCCAGAAAGCCAAAGAGGGAAACCCCAAGTGGTTAGGGCGTTCATCAGGACCAGGTAGGTCTATTAGAAAGTCAGAACAAGGCGCTAACAAGCCCCTAAGACTAGAAAGATCATCTTTATTCAAATTAGTTTCTTTTGAAATGAGATTCCAGTTGTCCCTCTTCTTCACAGGAACAATGTGAACGGTGCGACTCGAAAGCAACACAGTAGAGTTAGGATTTGTAACTTTAGATTCAGAGGGTAGTTTCGAGACTACTTGATTAATGGCAGAACCCGATGACTTATATTTAGGAGGCATCCTATCAAAATGCTTGAAGAAAAAGGAAAAGGATTGATGAAAATTTTCGAGAAAAAAAAAGTACAGAGAAAATGACGAGAAATACCTCGGAAATAAAGAGGAGGATAACTTGATTACGAACACCGGAGCTCCTTCCAGAAGAGCTTAACCCAAGGTAATAATCTCCAGAAAATATCAGAGACGAAGCGCTTGAGAAATGCAAGTGAAATGGAACTGAAATGAAGTGGAGAAGATGAAAGGAGGAAACCTCCTCCGAAAACTAAAAATGGACGGACAAGTGGACGGTCCGGGCATAATAAGATTGCCACGTGGATGGAGGCGATGAAAGTACTTGAAGGGTCGCTTGTGAGTACACGTACCCTTTGATGTTAAAAGAATTTTTAAATATATTCAAAAAAGAGTAAATAAGCAAAAGAGAGGGAAAAGAAGGAGAAAGTCTTTCCGAAAAATAGAAATAGGGATAAGAGTTGACCTCTTAATCCTGGAACCAAGATAAGAAATTATTATTCCATTTAAAATCTTAGAAAAATTTTATTTTGAATAAGAGGAAGCCTTTTCTTGTTCCTCATCATCACTTTTTGAAACACAAATACAATCGCTAATAAAAATACTGTCAAAATCAAATAAACCATTTTAATTAATTAATTTCAGTATAGATATACTATATATTTGGAGAGCTAGGTAAAGAGAGTAAAAGATAGATGAGATGAGATTGTGAAGTTCACCCGGCATAATTAGCTCATATTTATACTACTACTACAGTCTTTGACAACTTCAATAATTTCATGTATTCAAACTTGTAAGTAATATGTAATATTCCATGCATGCATGTATACTATTCTCCTATGCTTAATATCTAATTCGCTTCAATTGCAAATAGCCTAGCTAGGTGTCACACAACACAACATCTAAACATTTTTAATTGTAAAGTTATTCCATTTATACAATTAAATAAACACACCAGATGGGGCCATCTTGACTCAAATTAATTAGTCAGTTAATGACCGTTATATTAACTAATCTAATCCCACTGGTAATTAATTATTTAGTTAATAACAGACAACTAATTGAGATTAATCAATCCTTCTTATTAATTTCTCCTTGCTTATATATAGTTCAAATTATTAATTTAGCAGTTTTTCAGCCGGTCCAAATCCGCAACTGATTAATTTATATTCTTTGAACATATATTCTTCACTTAATTTTCCAGCATGGAGGTATTCTTTGTTTGAGATTAGCTATAGCATGGTAAAGTATACCGGCTACAAGTCATCACCAATTTGTCAAAATATATAATTATAAATGGGGGGTGATGTGGGATAAGTGTCTATCCCACTGTTTATAGCCAAAAGAGAAGGAAAGTAGTCTTCAAATTCCATGTCCAACTCTGAGCAGAGCCAGAATTGGATCATTAACACGAAAGTCAGGAAAAGTGACTAAGAGCATAGAATTTGTTTAGATAACAATGGTGATAAGTAAAACTCTTATCTCTATGAGAGTTGGAAAAACCAGAAGCCAGAACTGGGAGAGATGTTCCGGTTCATGTAAATATAAACCTGTTCGATGAAACTTGGATAAGAAGTATCCAAATACCAATAATGCTGAAATAAGGATTCTCTTGTTGCAGTGTGCAATGAGCACTACCATGAAAAGGACGAAAAATGAATCATTCTTGTACCAATGAATGATTATTGGTGACACTTGGCATAAATGGTAACAAACCACAAAATGGTCCCCTCAAGTGGTCCCCTATGACAGTTGGGCCTTGAGGCTGAGAGATTACAATTGTGCCCTCCATAGAAAGAAGAGATATAAAAACTATTCCAATTCATTATTAAAAGACACAGATACATTTTTCCATCAGATACTTTCTGTATTATTTACATATCAATGGTGGCTGACTTGGGCGTCAGAGGATCAATGCCGGGGTCCCTCCCGACTTGATTTCTTGCAGATCTCCATCGAAAAGCTTCCAGAGTGGATCGCCGGAGCTGGACAGTTGTGTCAGCGAAGCTCCTATCATCGTTTCATTTGAAGACGGATTATATTTAGCTAAATAGAGGTAAAACATGATCCGTCCTTGTCTGATAAATTCTTGTTGACGAATATGACATTTTTGTATTCATCAGTGGGATATCTAGAACACTAGTACAACTAATTTGTTAAATTACTATGGACATATCTTCTTTAATTATTGGGTTAATTCTATAAAAATACACCACCTTTTACTCAACTTTCAATTTAATCCTGAGCTTCACAATTATTATAAAAAATCTCAACCTTTTAAAGAATTTCAATTCGATACACGCTTTTTATTTTCGGTCTGCAATTGACGACGTGTCTCGCTGGAGCGCGTGAAAGATTGTCACGCTGGCGTACACATATTAAATTATCTTTTTATTTTTTAATTTCCACGTCATATATCACATACACAAAAAATAACAAAACTTATATTAAAAAAGCATATTTGAGTGTCGTTTTAAGTCTACCTAGAATCCGGTCTAAAAATATTATTTTCATTGTAGTTCTCATTCGAAAAAACATTTTGTAATATAAATTTTTGTTTTTTTGTATATATTAGATATGATGTGAAAACTAAAAAAATAAAATATAAAAAGATAATTTAATATGTGTGTACGCCAACGTGACAACCTTTCACGCGCTCCGACGAGATACATCAGTTGTCGGCTGGAAATAAAAAATGTGTATCGAATTGAAATCATTTAAAAGGTTGGGAATTTTTATTATAATCGTGAAGTTCAGGATTAAATTGAAAGTTGAGTAAAAGGTGGTACATTTTTAATTATAGAATTAACCCTTAATTATTTGTTAAAGTCGACACCACCAAAAACTCGCTAATTAATGAGGGCTAGCTTTGCCGACGGCAAACCCCTAGCTCGGTTCTGGAGGCTTACCGAGAGATAAATTACGTCTACAAAATAAGCATCCACTACAAAAAAACTCGCATTTTAGCGACCGACACATAATCGGTCGACCAAACTTATTACTAGTGATATGTTCATAAAACATGTTAGAGTTTACATAAGATTCAATGCAATTCGATTAGGATTTTAAAGGTATTAATTGACAGTTTAAATTGTAACTGTCATTATTTTATAAATTAAGTGTGATACAATCATATATAATATGTATGTCGACAAGTTATGATTGTCTCTCTCATACGAGCAATTGCCTCTGACCAAGTAGGTGTTCAGAGATGAGATTATATCGATAAATATAATCGAGACAAATTTCATATGTGGGTGGATATATGAGTTAAGTGTATATTATGCATTTGACTTGTAAATTTACACGACGTCAAGTTCAGATAAGACATACACTTCCTGCCTTGGAATTTATAGACATTGTGACATGTGTTCATTGAGAACCAACATGTGCTTTTGATCCTAAAAGGAAATGATAAAAATAGGTCTCTGTTTTCTAATATGTGTGAGTCCTAAAATACACTTACCCTTAGGACTTTCTCATATATTTCTAAGACTACACTTTAATGTTGCTACTTTAGCATGTTACCAATAGCTATGAGAATAAGAGCGATGCAATACATGTCTAGGAAAGCAGCTACAGTGGGAGTCTGTAGATACTTAGTGAGAAATGAAGAATATCTTTATTTAACACACTCTGTTGTGATTCATTGACTAGTCAATCAAGATATGAGTTTGATTATGAATACATTAGATTTCGTGAAATAGGTTGAATATGCTCTATTTTGAGAGATTCAATAGAGATATTTCAACATGTGTTAAATGTTTAAGAGTTCTAGGGTATAACGAGTTGCCTTAATAAAGTTGTTGTGATTGAGGTGCTATATACTCCCAACGGATGTATACCTTGGAAACTCATGCACTCGTGGGTCACACGAGGTACTTTCTGAACAAGAATGTGGTTTATGAAAGAAGAGTGATTCCCCTATGCACCCGAGTGCATCGTATGCACCCGGGTGCTTCTCTCTCTTTCCTCCACACCCAACTTTCAGAGAGCTGCCCCGCCATTACCGAGCCAGCGCCTACAAAGAAAGGGAGATCAAGAAAAGCATTAAAGCCGAAAAACCCGTCTTCGAGTGAGGCCAACATTGTCGCCAGAACCCTTCCGCCGCTGATCCGCTGCCGGAAAACTCCACCACGAAAGAGAACCTATCACAGCCGAAGAAAACTAAGAAAGGAGTTTCGTAGGGTAAGCAACAGGTGTCTGAGGATTAAAAGTTGGGTGAGAGGCATAATGCTTAATCCTCCACTTGCTAAATCTTTTATAACTGGTCCAC
>JAPKLY010003540.1:0-18199 GCA_026898435.1 Prunella vulgaris | reverse complement strand
CTACTGCAATATTTCTCTTTCTAAACTCTCTCCCTCCCCAAGAACATAAAATCACAAGATTATTGTTTGGTAGAATTAATCCGTTATAAAGAGCCACATAAACAAACACCGATTAAGAAATTCTATCAACAATTTGGCGCTAGAAGGAGGGTTTGAACCTCCGAATCTGAAAATTAAAAAATTTCAAGAATAAAAAATTAGGGTTTGTTGAAGATTTGAAGGTGTTCTTGATAAAACTCAAAGAACACTTGAAGATACACATACATCTTCATCCCTTGAACGAAGAACCCAGATTTCCGGACAAAAACCCGAATTTTCGGATTTTACGAAATCTGCCCGGAATAAGTTTTCAAACGCGCGCGTGTACACGAATAAACCGAATTTCGGATAATTCATCACACGCAAGGCTAGACGAAAACTTGCACAGCTCCACCTAAGCTGGACGACCACCACACCGGCGACGTCCACCACTCCGGCGACCTCCCTCCACCTCGGCGACCTTCAGCAAGTTACCCCCTCCGAAATCCGAAAATGGCTAACACGCGAGCCGCCAAAGGACAGGCCTCCGCAGCTGCGGGAAGGTCCAAGGGAGGTGACCAGAACCAAGCCGAGGTGGAGACCTCACGCCAGGTGGTGGAGACCTCACAACCACCTCCCCAGAAGAGCACCGCAGCTCCGCGACCTCCGCGAGTTGCGATGACCCAATAAGACTTGGCCCCCGCCCTGAGGGACCTGGTCAGCAACCCCGACGAGCTCCAACGCACCATTGCGACCCTACAAAGGTTGCAGTAGAGGCAGCAGGACAAGCTCGCCCTGGTACCCAGACGAGCTCCAGCTGCCGATGCCCGGGAGCAGACCAGGCCCACCCAGGGCACCCAGACCAGGGGGGATTACAGCGCCCTCCCCACCGAGCAGGAGGCAAGCTCGGCACAAGCCCGCCAGTGTAGGGAGAGGACCGGCAAGGCCAAAATGGTGGAGATGGATCCCGCTCCTTACACCGGAAGGGAGTCGGCCTATACCGGGGCATCTGGCACCCACCAATCACAAAGGAGGGAAGTCCTCCAAGGCCGCCTGGGCCTGAGATACGGGGAAAACGAGCGGACGACGGCTCCAGCTACATCCCATGGGGACTCCGACCAGTAGCCACGCAGATCAGCCCATGAAAGGCTGAGGAGGCCCGCCACTGACCGGCTAGGCCCCCACGGCGGACGCCAGTTCCATCCCGCCACTGAGAGGTCACCCCAGAGTGAGGCACCTCAGGGACGTGCGTCCGCGAGACGCACGACCTTTGAACAACCTCCGCCGGAGGTGACCCGGGATGACGAGCTGGCCTCACTAAAAAAGGCCGTTGAAATGCTACAAGCACAAGTAGCAGCCAAGTCTGGCGGACCTGACGCCACAACTCTCCCCACATCTCCATTGGCACCTGCCATCCTCCGCGCACCAGTGCAGAAGAAGATCCAGTTCCCGGTGATGTCCGCGTACGAAGGCGAATCTGACCCAAAAGTCCATCTGCCCAAGTACGCAGACTTCATGATTTCGGTTGGCGCCACCGACTCCACCCAGTGCCGGAACTTCCCGCTGACCCTAGGGGATCGAACCCACCGATGGTTCTCTTCACTCACCCCGGGGTCGATTTGCTCATTTGGCCAACTCTCTCGGGAATTCCTGGCCCACTTCTCTGGGTTTGGATCCTACCTTACCCAGAAGCACCGTCTCGCCAACATCCATCAAGGCGAGAGCGAGACCGACCAGTAGTACCTGGAAAGGTTCGACAAAATCCTGCTGGAAGGCGAGCCGGTGAGTGAGGACACCAAGGTCATCGCAGCGATGGCCGGGCTCAAAAGGGGCACCAACCTCTGGAAGGAGATGCACCTCGCGTGTCCCAACACTTACAGCGAGTTCCGTCACAAGGCGGGGGTGTTCGTGGCTATGCAGGAGGCACTACTGAAAGAAGTTAGTACCCACGAAGAAAGGAAGCCCTACGGGAAAAAGTCCGGGGGCACCTACAAAGCCCCCCGGAACTTAAAGGCCTTCGGCGAGGGAGACGAGCTCAAAGAAAAGCTCAATCAGGTCCTCACTGTCTCCGTTGACCACGTCTTCACTGCCGTCAAGGGCAAGGCCATGCTGGAAGAGCCAAGGCGGATCCGCCAGGACCGCACGAAGCTCAACCCCAACAAATTCTGCGCCTACCATCAGGTCATCGACCACTTCACTAGTGAGTGCTGAGACCTCCTCAAGCAACTCTGGAAATTTTACGAGGATGAGAAGCTGGCCGAGTTCGTGAAGAAGGCCCCAGCTAAGAGGCCGAGGTTCGAGAGGAGGGCTACCTCCGATGACGAGGAAGAGGAAGCGGACCAACCTGGTCCCCATAACAGGCGGAGGGCACCTCCCCAACCTCAGCAAAACATGGAGCCCACCCTAGAACTCTTAGTTCTCGAGGAGGAGATAGGAGCTGCAGGAGGTTTCCAGGACGGGGGATCCTCCATATCTAGGAGAAAAAGGAAGGCCGAGATCTGGGCCATAAACCAAGTCCAGGAGGGCAGCTCCGGCCCCAGGTCCATCTCGCAGCTTACTGATGAGCTGACGTTTTCCTCGGTGGACCTGGAGGGGGTGCTGATGCCCCCACAATGACTCGTTGGTGATAACCGCCAACATCATGAACGTCCGAGTTCACAGGCTACTTGTGGACACCGGTGCATTCACCAACATTCTCTTCAAATCCACCTTGGATGCCTTAGGTGATTTTGAGTCGTATCTGGAACCTAGCAATGCTAGGATAGTGGGGTTCGGAGAGGCTGTAATCATCCCCCTAGGTAGTGTTAGATTGAGCGTCCAGCTTGTATCGGCTGAGGATCCCGAAAGGAGACTGACTAGGCTCATAGATTTCCTTGTTGTCGACCAGCAGTCCTCCTACAACGGGTTCCTTGGTCGCCAGTTTATTAATGAATTCAAAGTGGCGTGTTCGACCTACTACTACTGTTTAAAATTCCCAACTCCAAAAGGTGCCGGAACTATAAAAGGTGACCAGAAAAAGGCTCGAGACACAATTCTCTTTGTACTCACACAACCCTACATATTTATTTATCATTTGTAAAGACTTTGTAGAAGTCTAGAAGTTAGATGCAAGTGTGCACTAACAAGAGTTGTAAGAGAGTTTTCTCTTGAAAGTTGTAAGGAAGGAAGTTAGTAAGTGAGTAGATAGCCCCTCAAGTCCAATTTGGTTTAAGGAGAGTGGATGTAGGACAGTTGGTCCGAACCACTATAAATCTCGTGTCTTTTACTTACTTTATTTTAATTGCTCCTACTTGCTGCACTAAATAAAAGGTTTTCATTAAAAGGATTTAATTTAAAACGTTTCCGCACACAAAATCACTGCGCACTCAGCTGATTGTAAAGTCGGCTGTTTTCAAAACAAGAAGACTCGAAGTCTTCTTTAGGGACCAACAGTGAACAAAATGTTTGACCAACACATTGGCGAATCCATGGAGGTGTACGTAGATGACATAGTTGTCAAAAGTTTAAGAAAGGAGGACCACCTGGACCACCTAAAACAGACTTTCGACATACTGCGCCACTACAACATGAAGTTAAACCCCAAAAAGACCAGCTTCGGCGTACACTCTGGAAAGTTCCTGGGGCATCTAGTTAGCCAACGTGGAATTGAGGTCAACCCGACACAAGTCCAGTGCATAATCGAGATGGGTATACCCGACTCCGTCCAAAAAATTCAAAGGCTGACTGGTTGCATGGCAGCCCTGAACAGATTCATCTCCAGGTCCGACGACCGAAATCATCCATTCTTCGAGGTGATTAAGGCAAACACACGAAGGTACAAAGAGACGGCCAAAGCCAACAAGCTCCACCTCAAAAACCACTTCGTTTGGACAAGTGAATGCCAGCGAGCCTTCGAGGACATCAAAACATACCTGGCGGATACGCAGGTCTTGTCAAAGCCGATACCTGGAGAGAAGCTGTATCTATACCTAGCCGCATCAGAGGTGGCCATCAGCTCCGTCCTGGTCCGAGAAGAGGCAAAAACGCACCTACCAGTGTACTACGTGAGCCAAGTCCTACACGAAGCTGAGTTGCGATACACCCCAACAGAGAAACAGGCTTATGCACTGGTGATGAGTGTTAGAAAATTGAGCCCCTACTTCTTTGACCACCTGGTAGAGGTGCTGACAACGTTCCCACTACGCCAAATACTACAATGCCCAAACACCGCCGGACGCCTGCTGAAATGGTCACTGGAGATCAGCCAATACGGTATAACCTACGCACCCCGAACAGCGATCAAGGGACAAGCGCTTGCCGACTTCATCGTCGAGCTAACTTTCCCATAAGATCCGACGAGGGGACGTATAGCTCTGTGGCATCTCTACGTAGACGGATCATCAACCAGCGTAGCAGCAGGCGCCGGCGTGGTCCTGATCAGCCCATACAGACAAGTCTTCACCTCCGCAATCCGGTTCAACTTTCGAGCAACCAACAACGAGGTGGAATATGAAGCACTAATAGCGGGACTTAGGCTATCATTAGCTGTGGGGGCAACCAATCTTCAAGTTTTCGGAGATTCCCAGCTAATAATATCCTAAGTCTGGGGGGAATATGAGGCAAAAGACCAGCAGATGATGACCTACCAGAAGATAGCGCATATCTGATCTCGATGTTTATGCAGGTTTACATCAATCAGATATCGCGGCTAGAAAACACACAAGCAGATGCTCTAGCCCGGCTAGCTACTAGCAACGGCGAAGCTAAATTCACGGAGGTTGTGATCACCACACTGAAAAACCCCTCGACGTCCGATTACAAGATAAATCAAACCTCGAGTGGGGGGGCAAGAGGATAATGAAGATGGTGAAGATTGGTGCACTCCAATCCAAAAATATTTAACAGACGGAACAACCCCCGTAGACACC
This sequence comes from Prunella vulgaris, assembly GCA_026898435.1. Lineage (NCBI taxonomy): Eukaryota > Viridiplantae > Streptophyta > Magnoliopsida > Lamiales > Lamiaceae > Prunella > Prunella vulgaris. Next base: position 13,274 of record JAPKLY010003540.1, on the reverse strand, counting down.
TGGGAAGCTAGCTGGCTAGCGAAGTAAGCTGCCAGATATACGCTGCTGGATGGCCAACTCTACAAACGTGGATTCTCTCTACCCCTACTCAAATGCCTAACTAGGAAGCAGGGTTTCGAAGTGTTATAAGAAATTCACGAAGGGATTTGTGGAAGTCACGCTAGGGGGCAAGCATTGGCATACAAGACGATCAGGCAGGGCTATTACTGGCCCACTCTTCGCAAAGATGCCATCAGCTTCGCTCGAAGGTGCCGAAAGTGCCAACTTTTCGCACCCAACATCCACTCCCCAGCCAACCAGCTGAAGTCGGTGTTCAGCCCATGGCCTTTCGCGAAATGGGGAATCGACTTGATCGGCCCATTTCCACCTGGTAGAGACGGTGTAAAGTTAGCTGTTGTAGCAGTAGACTACTACACTAAATGGGCTGAGGTCGAAGCTCTCACAACTATAACCCAAGAAAGGATGATCGGCTTCATTTGGAAAAACCTGATCTACAGATTTGGGCTCCCGCAATCGGTCATCACTGATAACGGAAGGCAGTTCGACGGACAGAAACTGAGGGACTTCTGCAGTTCATGGAACATCAAGAAGCACTACTCAACTCCATATCATCCCCAGTCGAATGGCCAGGTCGAGGCGGTGAACAAGATTCTGAAACACATATTGAAGCTCCGCCTCGAAGAAAAGAAAGGGAGCTGGGCAGACGAACTCCCGGAGGTCCTATGGTCTTATAGAACTTCCTATAGGGCTAGCACCGGGGAGACCCTGTTTGCCCTAGCCTTCGGGACTGAAGCCGTAGTCCCGGTTGAAGTCCAGAACAAGACTTGGAAGGTGGGGTATGATGAAGAAAAGAATGATGAAGCCTTGGCAGTAGAAAAGGATCTGATCGAAGAGACCAGAGCTTCGTCAGAAATGAAAAACGCCACCTACAAGCGCAGAGCGGAAAAATATTACAACTCTCAGGTCCGAGACCGAAAATTTAAGGTCGGAGACCTGGTGTTAAAGAAGAAATTGATGGCCCCACCAGGTGTATTCGGTTCAAACTGGGAAGGACCATTTCGGGTCACCGCAGCCTGGCCAAACGGTACCTATGATCTAGAAGACACGGAAGGCAAGGCTTCGTCATACACCTGGAGCTTGGCACATCTAAAAAAGTTCTACCAATAGACTAGAATCCTGTAATAGACTAGTCGAAGGTTTGCATCAGAAATGTCGATGGCAATCGATGTAAATAACGTTACTATAAAAAGTCAGAAAATTTGCAAAGTTGGAAAAATTCAGGAAAATTCCCAAGTGTTTGGACCTGTGCAGCTCTCCAACCTGGCGAGCTGCACCAGGTCGCCCACTGCTCCAGAAAGCTCGCCAGACCCAGCTCGCTCACATGCTCAAAAATCCGCAATGCGCAAGGACCAAGGTCCCAAGCGTTGTAATTAAATAGCTCGAAGGCAAAGGCCAGAGTGCCCAAGGTCGCGAAAGTACCCTCCTTAAAGGGTTGCTAAGCACCTACTGCCATAAGTTAGAAAAATTCGCGAAAAAGATGAAAAAACGTCTAAGGCAAGGTTCATGAAACCCAATGGCCCAACGTGAATCAATCGAAGTGCAGTTCGCCGCCCTAAGTGGTCTAAGACGAACTATTCGCGGCCCTAAGTGGCATAAGACGAAGAATACGCACTCTCAAAATAGAGGTACAATTCGTAGTCGTAAGTGACATAAAACGAACGATTCGCTTCTCAAAGTAGAATAAGACGAACAATTATGTACCAGAAAAATAAACAAGAATGAGCTATTTAGGAAAATATAACGTAAAAGCACAAATACATAAATGAAAAGAGTTGGACAAAAAATGCTCGACTTATATTCAAAAAGATACTTAAGAGATTTTCAAGTCAAAAATATACTTGAAAAAATCCTAAGTATGAGTAGTTGTGCTGGCCACAAAGGCCGACCAGCTGGCCATCTTTGAACTGCAAAAAGCTCCTTCTGGACGAGCTGCACGTGCCCGGCGAGCTAAATCTATTTGAACAAAAAATCAAGAACTACAAAAATGGAGCTCCTTCTGGGCGAGCTCCACAACCCGGCGACCTATCATAACTTGGAAAATAAAAACTAAACTAGGAAAGCAATGGAAAAACCAGCCTAAGCCTCGGGATCGGCGACCTCTGGGGGGGGGGCGACCTGGCTGATGGGTATGGCGAGCTTGACATCAGAAGTGATGTTCCTGGAGAGTCCGCTAGTGTCGAGCTCGCTTATGTTTATCATCGCGTCCCCGCAGACCTCCTGCATCTGCTCCATCGTTGGCGGGACCTCGCCTCCAGCATCCACCTCAGCACCCTCAGTCTCCTGGGCGAGGTCGGCAGTCAAGACCTGCTTCGTCTGAATGATGTTGAATTTTTGGCGAGCAGCGTCAAGATTGATCCCATAACCCGCGAGGTCCCCAATGTTTAACTCCGTGCTGGGGGGGATCGAGGACTTCTCCAGGCAATCTTCAAACTCGCTGACGAGGGCTTCCCACTTACTATCATTGTTAATCCGCGCCCATTGGAAGGAGTGGATAACCTCGGCAAAGCATAGTACGAAGCCCTTGTCAGTAACGACCACCTCGGCGAGCTCTAATGCCTCAGGCGTGATGGCGGCGTCGGAGCAGCTCTTGAGCTCGGCGATCTCTAGGGCCTTAGCGGCGACCTCCTCCCGCAGCCTTTGGCACTCTTCTGTATTCCCTCGGCTCTGATCCCGAAGGAGCCCTACCTCGACCCGGGTCAGAGCGAGCTCCTCATCCCATGTGGCAAGTGTCCGGCGGGCTTCCTCGAGCTCGGCCTTTTGTTGGCGGAGGTCGGCTTGAAGTTTTTCTGCCTTTTTAATGGCGAGCAGCTCCGCCTCCAGTGAGGCCTTCGCCTTAGTCTCCGCCCTCGCGAGCTCTTCAAGAGCCTTCTTCCACTCGTCGCCCACCTTGGTGAGCACCCTCTTCGTATCGTGGCGAGCTCTGTCAGCGGCGGTGATCTCATCGCTGACGAGCTGAGCCGCCGCCATCGCTGCACAGGCATAGTGCATCGCCAACTTCGCCTTGTCGGCGGGCTTTTGCCTCTCGATCATGCCGAGCTCCGAGGCGGAGAGGTACTTGGGGGCCTCGGTAAAAATCCAGCGAGCTGACCCCTCCGGAAGATCCCTTGACGAGCTCAGGGCCTTGCTCCGCTCGGCAGTGTGAAGAGATTCAGGTCGTTGCGGGAGCTCGGCGGGAGTGTACCTGCACATGCTCGAATCAGTTAGCAAAAATCATGAAAATCATAATGGCTTCCAACTTCAAAAGAGGTCGCCCACTTACCCGAACCTATCAGGGTTGAGCCCGAGAAGGGTATCATCCCGAATAGGGACCCCGTAGGGGGACGGCGAGGGCGCACTCTGAGGAGTTGGAGGCGTTTGAGAAGGTTGAACAACGAGAGCTCGCCCTGACCCTGCTGGGGTTGATCCGGAGCCGCCCTCTGCCCTAACTCGCTTGGCGGGGCGAGTCTCTTCTTCGCTTACCCACGAGCCATCCCCTCGGTGGAAAGCTCGCCTCATCTGGTGGACTGGAGGGACTTAGGTGCCCCGTTCAGTGTCTGAACCTCGGCCCACCCCTTTCTTAGCAAAGGTGACCTTCTCCTTCGTTTGGGAAGGCGCCGAGGTCCTCTGAGAGCCTGAGCCCCCAGCCTTATCAACGGCTTTGGCGAGCTCGAGTTTCTTCGTAGCGTCCAAGACCGCTCCCGAGGGGATGTCTTCCCTCCCCGGATGAGGCTTGCCCATCCTCAGCTGCCGAGCTAGGAAGTGGTAGGCTTCGGGAATTTCAATGGGCGGGAGCTCGACAACTGGACCTACACCTGCACAAGTAAATTCGGTGACCTCGACGTATGAGGCAGCGAGCTGTAGGAACTTCATAATGGAAAAATCTAAAACCTTGAGCAGCGAGGTGGTGTGGCGAGGTGATGAGGCCGCCGAGCCTGCGGCAGTGATGTTGGCACAAATGTTCGATCTCGCGATCTTTCTTTTCTCGCAGACAACACACTGTCCGCACGAACTTGAAGCCAATTGAAACCTCCGGCTTCCCGCGGCTCGACTTGTGGCGCTTCAAACCTGCAAAAAGATAGATTAGGTTAGTAATCTAATCCAACACACACACGCTTAGGAATACCACCTACAGCTCGCCTCCCCGTAAGTCTCGAGGGTGGGGATGCGCCCTCCGCGGCCATTAGAAGCTCGCCAGTCTCCCCCAATAAAGAAGAACTGCTCCTTCCAGTCCCGGATTTTGTTGGGGAGGTCGCCTAAAAATTTGCCCCCCGGGCGAGCTTGGAAAGAGTAATATCCTTTCCCCTCCCTCACTTGTCTGATCACATTAAAGAGCTCGCTGATCTCCACCGTACTCAGCCGATTTTCATAGCCCTCGAGGCCGAAGACGGTCAGAGCTGCCAACATATTGCTCCATGCATTCGGAGTAAGTTGTGTAATGGCGAGGCCCGTGTCCGCTAGGAACTGCCCGATAATAGGGTGAAGGGGGAGGGTGAGCCCGGCCTTCAGAGTGTGATAGTTCATGGCTGTGAGCCCGGCAGGGGGGAGGTCGGCTCACTCTTTCTCCTCAGCGGGATACATAAAAATGTCCAGCGGGATACGGAACCGCCTCCGAATATCCGGGAGGGCAAACTCGCTCATGATGCTTTCCACCTCGTTTGCCTTGAGGTCAGATTTGCCAGCGGCCCTTCGGATCGGAGCTCGCCGGGGTAAGGGGAAGCTCGCCCCATGGGCTCTCACATACTCGCTCCAGTCGAACTCATTCACGACCTCGGCGGGGATTTGATTTTCCGGGAGCTTGGGAAAGGGAAAGTCGATGAAACGGAGGTATTCATAAGTGACCTCCGTCCCCATATCCTCACCGACCTCTTCGTCGACCTCGCGGGCCAGCTCGCCAGCCCCAACCTCGGCGACCTCCTCCCGGGTATCAGTCTCGGCAACCTCTTCTTCAACGGGGGCCGCGGCTCCCCCGTGAGCTCGCTCAGAGTAATCCCAGAGTTCGCGGAGTGGGGATTGCTCACCGGAGCTAGTAGCCTGCTCGCCGGAGTCAGAACGAACTGACCCCAGGAGCTCGCCACTGTCCGGGAAAGTTTCAGAGCTCGCCCCGGAGCTCGAGGAGATGACCACAGGTGCCGCTTGGGGGTTCGGGCAGTCATCGGTCATTAGTTCTTTTCCCAAATCACGATTCGGAGGGGTGCGACTTGAAGAATTCTCAGACATGGTGTAGGCGTCCGGAAAGTTTTGGATTTCAACGAAAAGAATTTGAAACAAGAAAGAAGAGAAATCCGGATTTCTACCTTGGGAGATGTTCGGAGACGCGTCTGAAGCAGAGAAACGATCGCCAGAAAATGTGCTCTGAGAAGTGAAGATGCGAAATGAGGAATTTTCTCATTTTCGCCTATTTATAGACGCTGGGCGCGAGCTCAAAATTCCCGATAGACCAGGGACCTTTTTACAAAGAATTTGAAAGGTTATCATTATTATGGGCGGGAATCGAGACACCAAGAGGCGTGCGTGACACTTGGGATCCCGCACCGTGTCGGCCGAGGCGACCTCCGAGGCGCAGCTCGCCTGCTAGCTCGGCACCCCCAAGGATAGTTCGCCAGACCTCAAGTTCTCCAGCTCGCCCACACATTGGACAAAGTCATGATGCGCGCGAGCTGGGGGCACATGTTGACATGGCGAACTAATACGTCGGTTTCAGAAATAATCCCTAAGGCTTGCCAGGTCTCCAGACCCCATCCGAGCCGGGGAAGGTCCAGAGCTCGCCCGCTTGTGGGAGAGCTCGCCCGGAGCTTACCTCGCCGAGGTCCGTCACTGTGCGGTACTCTGGAATCTGGCAAGGCTTGGGAGCTCGCCCTTAGTCAGTAGGACCCCGATGGTGCGCTCTTTTTCCCTCCGTCCGGTTTGTCCACAAGGGTGATTTACGGCGAGGTTTTTAATGAGGCCCATCTAGTATAAGGCATTATAGTAGGACGAGGCGCGATATAGGAAGCAGTGTGGGAGACCAAGACGAGGGTAAGGAACCCTCGTCAACACCGGAAGCCATATAGGCTCGTAAGGTGCCGTCTCACACTCGCACACCTATAAATAAGACCTCTCTTATACTATTCAAAGGATTCTCACACAATTAATACAATCTCTACTGCAATATTTCTCTTTCTAAACTCTCTCCCTCCCCAAGAACATAAAATCACAAGATTATTGTTTGGTAGAATTAATCCGTTATAAAGAGCCACATAAACAAACACCGATTAAGAAATTCTATCAACAATTTGGCGCTAGAAGGAGGGTTTGAACCTCCGAATCTGAAAATTAAAAAATTTCAAGAATAAAAAATTAGGGTTTGTTGAAGATTTGAAGGTGTTCTTGATAAAACTCAAAGAACACTTGAAGATACACATACATCTTCATCCCTTGAACGAAGAACCCAGATTTCCGGACAAAAACCCGAATTTTCGGATTTTACGAAATCTGCCCGGAATAAGTTTTCAAACGCGCGCGTGTACACGAATAAACCGAATTTCGGATAATTCATCACACGCAAGGCTAGACGAAAACTTGCACAGCTCCACCTAAGCTGGACGACCACCACACCGGCGACGTCCACCACTCCGGCGACCTCCCTCCACCTCGGCGACCTTCAGCAAGTTACCCCCTCCGAAATCCGAAAATGGCTAACACGCGAGCCGCCAAAGGACAGGCCTCCGCAGCTGCGGGAAGGTCCAAGGGAGGTGACCAGAACCAAGCCGAGGTGGAGACCTCACGCCAGGTGGTGGAGACCTCACAACCACCTCCCCAGAAGAGCACCGCAGCTCCGCGACCTCCGCGAGTTGCGATGACCCAATAAGACTTGGCCCCCGCCCTGAGGGACCTGGTCAGCAACCCCGACGAGCTCCAACGCACCATTGCGACCCTACAAAGGTTGCAGTAGAGGCAGCAGGACAAGCTCGCCCTGGTACCCAGACGAGCTCCAGCTGCCGATGCCCGGGAGCAGACCAGGCCCACCCAGGGCACCCAGACCAGGGGGGATTACAGCGCCCTCCCCACCGAGCAGGAGGCAAGCTCGGCACAAGCCCGCCAGTGTAGGGAGAGGACCGGCAAGGCCAAAATGGTGGAGATGGATCCCGCTCCTTACACCGGAAGGGAGTCGGCCTATACCGGGGCATCTGGCACCCACCAATCACAAAGGAGGGAAGTCCTCCAAGGCCGCCTGGGCCTGAGATACGGGGAAAACGAGCGGACGACGGCTCCAGCTACATCCCATGGGGACTCCGACCAGTAGCCACGCAGATCAGCCCATGAAAGGCTGAGGAGGCCCGCCACTGACCGGCTAGGCCCCCACGGCGGACGCCAGTTCCATCCCGCCACTGAGAGGTCACCCCAGAGTGAGGCACCTCAGGGACGTGCGTCCGCGAGACGCACGACCTTTGAACAACCTCCGCCGGAGGTGACCCGGGATGACGAGCTGGCCTCACTAAAAAAGGCCGTTGAAATGCTACAAGCACAAGTAGCAGCCAAGTCTGGCGGACCTGACGCCACAACTCTCCCCACATCTCCATTGGCACCTGCCATCCTCCGCGCACCAGTGCAGAAGAAGATCCAGTTCCCGGTGATGTCCGCGTACGAAGGCGAATCTGACCCAAAAGTCCATCTGCCCAAGTACGCAGACTTCATGATTTCGGTTGGCGCCACCGACTCCACCCAGTGCCGGAACTTCCCGCTGACCCTAGGGGATCGAACCCACCGATGGTTCTCTTCACTCACCCCGGGGTCGATTTGCTCATTTGGCCAACTCTCTCGGGAATTCCTGGCCCACTTCTCTGGGTTTGGATCCTACCTTACCCAGAAGCACCGTCTCGCCAACATCCATCAAGGCGAGAGCGAGACCGACCAGTAGTACCTGGAAAGGTTCGACAAAATCCTGCTGGAAGGCGAGCCGGTGAGTGAGGACACCAAGGTCATCGCAGCGATGGCCGGGCTCAAAAGGGGCACCAACCTCTGGAAGGAGATGCACCTCGCGTGTCCCAACACTTACAGCGAGTTCCGTCACAAGGCGGGGGTGTTCGTGGCTATGCAGGAGGCACTACTGAAAGAAGTTAGTACCCACGAAGAAAGGAAGCCCTACGGGAAAAAGTCCGGGGGCACCTACAAAGCCCCCCGGAACTTAAAGGCCTTCGGCGAGGGAGACGAGCTCAAAGAAAAGCTCAATCAGGTCCTCACTGTCTCCGTTGACCACGTCTTCACTGCCGTCAAGGGCAAGGCCATGCTGGAAGAGCCAAGGCGGATCCGCCAGGACCGCACGAAGCTCAACCCCAACAAATTCTGCGCCTACCATCAGGTCATCGACCACTTCACTAGTGAGTGCTGAGACCTCCTCAAGCAACTCTGGAAATTTTACGAGGATGAGAAGCTGGCCGAGTTCGTGAAGAAGGCCCCAGCTAAGAGGCCGAGGTTCGAGAGGAGGGCTACCTCCGATGACGAGGAAGAGGAAGCGGACCAACCTGGTCCCCATAACAGGCGGAGGGCACCTCCCCAACCTCAGCAAAACATGGAGCCCACCCTAGAACTCTTAGTTCTCGAGGAGGAGATAGGAGCTGCAGGAGGTTTCCAGGACGGGGGATCCTCCATATCTAGGAGAAAAAGGAAGGCCGAGATCTGGGCCATAAACCAAGTCCAGGAGGGCAGCTCCGGCCCCAGGTCCATCTCGCAGCTTACTGATGAGCTGACGTTTTCCTCGGTGGACCTGGAGGGGGTGCTGATGCCCCCACAATGACTCGTTGGTGATAACCGCCAACATCATGAACGTCCGAGTTCACAGGCTACTTGTGGACACCGGTGCATTCACCAACATTCTCTTCAAATCCACCTTGGATGCCTTAGGTGATTTTGAGTCGTATCTGGAACCTAGCAATGCTAGGATAGTGGGGTTCGGAGAGGCTGTAATCATCCCCCTAGGTAGTGTTAGATTGAGCGTCCAGCTTGTATCGGCTGAGGATCCCGAAAGGAGACTGACTAGGCTCATAGATTTCCTTGTTGTCGACCAGCAGTCCTCCTACAACGGGTTCCTTGGTCGCCAGTTTATTAATGAATTCAAAGTGGCGTGTTCGACCTACTACTACTGTTTAAAATTCCCAACTCCAAAAGGTGCCGGAACTATAAAAGGTGACCAGAAAAAGGCTCGAGACACAATTCTCTTTGTACTCACACAACCCTACATATTTATTTATCATTTGTAAAGACTTTGTAGAAGTCTAGAAGTTAGATGCAAGTGTGCACTAACAAGAGTTGTAAGAGAGTTTTCTCTTGAAAGTTGTAAGGAAGGAAGTTAGTAAGTGAGTAGATAGCCCCTCAAGTCCAATTTGGTTTAAGGAGAGTGGATGTAGGACAGTTGGTCCGAACCACTATAAATCTCGTGTCTTTTACTTACTTTATTTTAATTGCTCCTACTTGCTGCACTAAATAAAAGGTTTTCATTAAAAGGATTTAATTTAAAACGTTTCCGCACACAAAATCACTGCGCACTCAGCTGATTGTAAAGTCGGCTGTTTTCAAAACAAGAAGACTCGAAGTCTTCTTTAGGGACCAACAGTGAACAAAATGTTTGACCAACACATTGGCGAATCCATGGAGGTGTACGTAGATGACATAGTTGTCAAAAGTTTAAGAAAGGAGGACCACCTGGACCACCTAAAACAGACTTTCGACATACTGCGCCACTACAACATGAAGTTAAACCCCAAAAAGACCAGCTTCGGCGTACACTCTGGAAAGTTCCTGGGGCATCTAGTTAGCCAACGTGGAATTGAGGTCAACCCGACACAAGTCCAGTGCATAATCGAGATGGGTATACCCGACTCCGTCCAAAAAATTCAAAGGCTGACTGGTTGCATGGCAGCCCTGAACAGATTCATCTCCAGGTCCGACGACCGAAATCATCCATTCTTCGAGGTGATTAAGGCAAACACACGAAGGTACAAAGAGACGGCCAAAGCCAACAAGCTCCACCTCAAAAACCACTTCGTTTGGACAAGTGAATGCCAGCGAGCCTTCGAGGACATCAAAACATACCTGGCGGATACGCAGGTCTTGTCAAAGCCGATACCTGGAGAGAAGCTGTATCTATACCTAGCCGCATCAGAGGTGGCCATCAGCTCCGTCCTGGTCCGAGAAGAGGCAAAAACGCACCTACCAGTGTACTACGTGAGCCAAGTCCTACACGAAGCTGAGTTGCGATACACCCCAACAGAGAAACAGGCTTATGCACTGGTGATGAGTGTTAGAAAATTGAGCCCCTACTTCTTTGACCACCTGGTAGAGGTGCTGACAACGTTCCCACTACGCCAAATACTACAATGCCCAAACACCGCCGGACGCCTGCTGAAATGGTCACTGGAGATCAGCCAATACGGTATAACCTACGCACCCCGAACAGCGATCAAGGGACAAGCGCTTGCCGACTTCATCGTCGAGCTAACTTTCCCATAAGATCCGACGAGGGGACGTATAGCTCTGTGGCATCTCTACGTAGACGGATCATCAACCAGCGTAGCAGCAGGCGCCGGCGTGGTCCTGATCAGCCCATACAGACAAGTCTTCACCTCCGCAATCCGGTTCAACTTTCGAGCAACCAACAACGAGGTGGAATATGAAGCACTAATAGCGGGACTTAGGCTATCATTAGCTGTGGGGGCAACCAATCTTCAAGTTTTCGGAGATTCCCAGCTAATAATATCCTAAGTCTGGGGGGAATATGAGGCAAAAGACCAGCAGATGATGACCTACCAGAAGATAGCGCATATCTGATCTCGATGTTTATGCAGGTTTACATCAATCAGATATCGCGGCTAGAAAACACACAAGCAGATGCTCTAGCCCGGCTAGCTACTAGCAACGGCGAAGCTAAATTCACGGAGGTTGTGATCACCACACTGAAAAACCCCTCGACGTCCGATTACAAGATAAATCAAACCTCGAGTGGGGGGGCAAGAGGATAATGAAGATGGTGAAGATTGGTGCACTCCAATCCAAAAATATTTAACAGACGGAACAACCCCCGTAGACACCTGGGAAGCTAGCTGGCTAGCGAAGTAAGCTGCCAGATATACGCTGCTGGATGGCCAACTCTACAAACGTGGATTCTCTCTACCCCTACTCAAATGCCTAACTAGGAAGCAGGGTTTCGAAGTGTTATAAGAAATTCACGAAGGGATTTGTGGAAGTCACGCTAGGGGGCAAGCATTGGCATACAAGACGATCAGGCAGGGCTATTACTGGCCCACTCTTCGCAAAGATGCCATCAGCTTCGCTCGAAGGTGCCGAAAGTGCCAACTTTTCGCACCCAACATCCACTCCCCAGCCAACCAGCTGAAGTCGGTGTTCAGCCCATGGCCTTTCGCGAAATGGGGAATCGACTTGATCGGCCCATTTCCACCTGGTAGAGACGGTGTAAAGTTAGCTGTTGTAGCAGTAGACTACTACACTAAATGGGCTGAGGTCGAAGCTCTCACAACTATAACCCAAGAAAGGATGATCGGCTTCATTTGGAAAAACCTGATCTACAGATTTGGGCTCCCGCAATCGGTCATCACTGATAACGGAAGGCAGTTCGACGGACAGAAACTGAGGGACTTCTGCAGTTCATGGAACATCAAGAAGCACTACTCAACTCCATATCATCCCCAGTCGAATGGCCAGGTCGAGGCGGTGAACAAGATTCTGAAACACATATTGAAGCTCCGCCTCGAAGAAAAGAAAGGGAGCTGGGCAGACGAACTCCCGGAGGTCCTATGGTCTTATAGAACTTCCTATAGGGCTAGCACCGGGGAGACCCTGTTTGCCCTAGCCTTCGGGACTGAAGCCGTAGTCCCGGTTGAAGTCCAGAACAAGACTTGGAAGGTGGGGTATGATGAAGAAAAGAATGATGAAGCCTTGGCAGTAGAAAAGGATCTGATCGAAGAGACCAGAGCTTCGTCAGAAATGAAAAACGCCACCTACAAGCGCAGAGCGGAAAAATATTACAACTCTCAGGTCCGAGACCGAAAATTTAAGGTCGGAGACCTGGTGTTAAAGAAGAAATTGATGGCCCCACCAGGTGTATTCGGTTCAAACTGGGAAGGACCATTTCGGGTCACCGCAGCCTGGCCAAACGGTACCTATGATCTAGAAGACACGGAAGGCAAGGCTTCGTCATACACCTGGAGCTTGGCACATCTAAAAAAGTTCTACCAATAGACTAGAATCCTGTAATAGACTAGTCGAAGGTTTGCATCAGAAATGTCGATGGCAATCGATGTAAATAACGTTACTATAAAAAGTCAGAAAATTTGCAAAGTTGGAAAAATTCAGGAAAATTCCCAAGTGTTTGGACCTGTGCAGCTCTCCAACCTGGCGAGCTGCACCAGGTCGCCCACTGCTCCAGAAAGCTCGCCAGACCCAGCTCGCTCACATGCTCAAAAATCCGCAATGCGCAAGGACCAAGGTCCCAAGCGTTGTAATTAAATAGCTCGAAGGCAAAGGCCAGAGTGCCCAAGGTCGCGAAAGTACCCTCCTTAAAGGGTTGCTAAGCACCTACTGCCATAAGTTAGAAAAATTCGCGAAAAAGATGAAAAAACGTCTAAGGCAAGGTTCATGAAACCCAATGGCCCAACGTGAATCAATCGAAGTGCAGTTCGCCGCCCTAAGTGGTCTAAGACGAACTATTCGCGGCCCTAAGTGGCATAAGACGAAGAATACGCACTCTCAAAATAGAGGTACAATTCGTAGTCGTAAGTGACATAAAACGAACGATTCGCTTCTCAAAGTAGAATAAGACGAACAATTATGTACCAGAAAAATAAACAAGAATGAGCTATTTAGGAAAATATAACGTAAAAGCACAAATACATAAATGAAAAGAGTTGGACAAAAAATGCTCGACTTATATTCAAAAAGATACTTAAGAGATTTTCAAGTCAAAAATATACTTGAAAAAATCCTAAGTATGAGTAGTTGTGCTGGCCACAAAGGCCGACCAGCTGGCCATCTTTGAACTGCAAAAAGCTCCTTCTGGACGAGCTGCACGTGCCCGGCGAGCTAAATCTATTTGAACAAAAAATCAAGAACTACAAAAATGGAGCTCCTTCTGGGCGAGCTCCACAACCCGGCGACCTATCATAACTTGGAAAATAAAAACTAAACTAGGAAAGCAATGGAAAAACCAGCCTAAGCCTCGGGATCGGCGACCTCTGGGGGGGGGG
>JAPKLY010003539.1:0-18210 GCA_026898435.1 Prunella vulgaris | reverse complement strand
TTCATATCTCCCTGCTGTTGTTTCGTGTGGTGGGGAGGGGGATGGGGGAGAGGGTGTTTATTATATTCTTAGCTGCTAATGTTACTTGGGTATTTTCTTTACTTCATCCAATTGCATCTCTCTGATTATTATGTTGAATATATCGCCTTGGGTGTTTGCTCTGTGGCCAACATATTCTTGTGTTTGCTATGTGTTACGAAATTCTGAATCTTCTGGCTTAAGGTAATACAATTTTGTTCATATTATTGTGGTAATAATGTGATGCAATCAAGGTGTTTGTTAAAATGTCTCAAAGAACTTTATAGTTATATGTTTAGTGTTATAATCTTTTTATGTTTGTAAAGAGGAAATAATTTCTGCAGGACTTGCTAGTCCAAATGAAATTTCATACATTGCAAATAACAAGTGAGACCATGCCTTATAGTATTTTTCGTGCTTTTATAATAGATATATTTTTACTTGAGTTGTTAGTTCATTTCCTAAGTTTAAGAAAGTTTATCTTTTATTAGATATCACTACCAGGTCTTACAATAGATACAGATAGATATCACCTCTTTCCCTCGTAACCTGTTATATGCTTCCCAAACCATTCTCAAGAACAGAGCAACATTTTCTTTGAACATCAACTAATTCCTTAAACTTATCATTCTGCAAGAGACCGGACATATTTTTCACTTCAATGAAAATCTTCAACTGCTTCAGTTCTGATTCCATGTCAAGAAAGCTCGAATATTCCGTAATGTCAGCTTCAAACTCCTCACTCAGTGTGAATTGAAAACTCACCATAGTAGACAGCAAATCCTTTTCAGTAATGATTTGGCTAGAACTTTTAGGAGCCCTCATTACAAACTCGATTGGTGGGGACGTGTAATGAAATCCAACAACTTTCACAATATCACCTAAACTTGTAAAATTGTGTGATTATATTTGTCATATTTGTTAGTTCATTTTTTTGTTTCATTTATTTTTTAACATTAATCTATGTATGTAGAATTTGCAGCTTCATACATCTATATATGTAGTTGATGGTGCGCTCAGCTGCAGAAACTAATCCACAAGTAAGAAAGTTAAAGTCTTGGATTATTCATTCTGCTGTTGATTTCTTCTTAGTTTATCTCTCAGGTCAGGTATACAAGGAGGATTCAATTAGTGTTTGTTTCTAGCCCCCACTCCATATTTTTATTTATTTATATTACTTTTTTACAAATACAATTTTCAATTTACTACTTAATCATCCATCTCTCAGTACTTTTTAATTATTACTATAATTTACCAAATTCAACACTCTTTCTCCTCCCTTTACTTTACACTCTCTCAATTAATTTAAACACAATAAATTATGTTTTATTAAATAATTATGTTTTTTATTAGCACTCAGTTTATGATGTGTTCCTATCTAGTGATATGAAAATATGAATTGTCATAATTAGTTTTGTTGATGATGCAGATGTGGGTCATTTCTTGAATCTGAATATATTTGAGAACTTGTGAGAGGTCTAATACCCAGATTCCTGGTAAAGTAATTGAGAGAGTGTAAAGTAATGTCTGCTATTTTTTTTCTAAGTTCTCAAATAATGTCTCACAATTATTTTTCAACAAATGGAATCAATGTTTGCCAAAGGTGGAAGAAGAAATATCCAAAAAGTTGGAAAATATATAGCACCTGGAAATTTAGCCCGAACATATGCAAATAAACCGTTAAAGTCAATTGGTGACCGTAGTGGTACATAGTTTGGTTTCTCTGTCCCAAAAAAATTAAATTTAAAGTAGCTCCCTTGTGTTTGTAGTATTACCATGACATGTTTTCTTGTAAATGTAATAGCAAGAAAGAGCACAAGCAAGTTTCATAGACTTCGAGATGAAGAAGATGAACCTGGATACAACTATTGTAACAGAATTGGTAAGAGTTAATCTTTTCTCTCATGCCTATTTTCTTTTAAGGATTATTTATTAATAAGAAAAAATCTTTTTTTCCTAAAGGTGGAGTTTCTGTTCATACTCTTACTCTTCATTATGGTGAAGATGAGTGGAAAGAAAGAGGTTTTACAGAAGATAGTTCTTTCTTGGACATCTTAAACTAGTGCAGAAAGTTCATTGACATTTATTCTGTGGGTTTCAAAGTAACGGATGGAGATGGTAGACCATTGAAAAATGATAGAGATTTGTTAGTTATGATGAGAGAACATGAAGGTATGGATGAAATCGATATTTATGTAGAAGAAGATGAAGCTGCCACACCATTGCTCTTCAAAATGCCTGAAGACCATCCACCATTTACATCTAGTAGGCTGTTTGTTTTTAGTTTTTCTTCTTTTGTTGCTAATTCTGTTTTTATGTTTAATTTTTCTTATGTATGTTCACAGCTTCCAGCGTTGGAGATCCAAAAGTGGTAAACATTTCAATATCGGGCGAGAATCAAAGAAATGGTAAAATCATAGTTTCTGGGGATGTGGTAAATGGACTTGAAAGAGCTAGCACAATTCAGTTGTTCATCACTAAATCTAAGTACTATGATATCGAGACAGACCTATAGCTCTAAGTGAGAGTACGTCAAACAAAGTAAGTTCGTACATGTATTTCATAAAAATTGGCTAATAAAATATTTAACCATTTCCTGCTTTATGTATCACTAATGATTTATTTTAGGAGTTTAAAATACCACTTGAAGCTGTTGGTCATTTTCTGGTTGTAAAGTTTACTCCCATGAGTGAAGATGGTAAAAGTGGTGAACCAAAGTATGCTATAACAGGGGAACGTGTTGAAGGTAAGTATAAGTAATAATTTTCAATTAAGTATATTATATATGAACTTTCTTTAAGCTTAGAAAAACTATTGTGTTGTAATTTATTGCATCTATTCGTTATA
Organism: Prunella vulgaris; assembly: GCA_026898435.1. NCBI lineage: Eukaryota > Viridiplantae > Streptophyta > Magnoliopsida > Lamiales > Lamiaceae > Prunella > Prunella vulgaris. Next base: position 15,345 of record JAPKLY010003539.1, on the reverse strand, counting down.
TAGATTTTACTCTTAAAGTGAAGAAAAAGTGTGGAAAAAACAAGAATAAGAAAGTTGCAACCCTGAAAAGTAATGAGAAACTTCAAATTGAGTTCTTCAACAATCGTGCAGTTGGAGTCAATCATATGTCTTGGTCAAGGCACTTAGGAAAAATCATACGAGATAAGAATATTTGTCCTATAAGAGTGAAGACATGGAAAAACTTGTCTGAATCAAATATGCATCATATGTGGTGTTCAGCTAAGGTAGGTGAATCACATTTTTATAACTATTTGATTTTGTACATATAGTTACATACGTATATAAAATGTATTGTAGGAATGCTATACTAATCCTAACATAGAGCTATATCGGGAGCATACTTTGGAGCACATGTATAGTCTCTGGACATCATGGAGGTCCTCCTTGTATCAATAGAACGTAAAGCCTTGTAAAACTAAAATTGAAGTTTTAGCAAATGTGCCCGATGGGATAAATTCTAGTGATTGGGAATGGCTTGTAAATAACAAGTTCTTAGCTAAAGATTTTCAGGTATGTAATTTCTCCATTGAGTTATATTTTAAAGAATCTCTATTTTATAATAAAACTAATCTTAGAAAGCTGAAAATATTATATTGTTTCACAATTTATAGAAAGCTAGTGAACAAAATACTAAAAATCGCAAAAATGGAGTTATGCCTCATCGCACAGGAAGCAAGCCTCATAGACAAGTCATATATGAGAAGGTAGTGATATGAATATCATTTATATGTTCTATTTATGAACTGTTTCAATTAAAATTATCTTCTACATGAATCTGAAAATTTAGGGAGGCAATCTCAATGTGGCTGAAATCTTTTACGAGACACGACAGAAAGATGGAAAGTTTGTTCAGCAAAAAGAGAAGGATAAATATGTAAAGATACCTAAACTTTCAATTTAAATTTATTATATTTTTCCTTCATGCAACACATGAATAATACATATTTATAGGATGAGCTTGCCGAGATTGTTAAGAAAAATCCATCACTCTCACCACTTAAGGTGGTAGAAGAATGTTTTGGGCAGCAACACAAAGGCAATGTATTTTGTTTTGAAGGTGGAATGAAGAGAAAATATTTGTCAGAATCTCAATCAACCTATGTAAAAGAGCTTGAGGCAAGAATCTTGGAGAAGGAAGAAGAAAATAAGAATCTTAGAAGTCGCATGGATACATTTGAAAGTAGATTGATTCAGATTGAGAATTACAACCGGCCTACTCTTGATGTACCCTCAACAGTTGATGACCTTGCAAATGTTGGTGAACAGGTATTTTCACATATATTTATAATAATTGCATTATGATGTAATGAAATAATTCTAAACTTATCACACTTATTTTGTTATGGCAGGATGATGTTGTATAAAATAGAGGATATTAATGTCAACTTCATTTTGCAAAATTACAGGAAATTTTTAGAAATGTTCAAATTATATGTTATCAATCAATTAAAATCCTTTTGTTTGAGCAATGATTCATGATTGTTCCAAGCCTTGTATTGAATGACTTAGGATTTTATGAAAGTGTTATCTTATGAATTTATAGTTAAGCATCATGGATGGCTTGAAGTTTCTCATAAAAATGTCACATGTTTACTTTCATATTTTTTAGTTGTTATTTCAATTAGATTTAAGTGTGATATATCTCATGTTTTACAGGTTTATATTACATGAAATTCACATGTTTCTTCTACTCTTTAGTTTTGTATTTGATTTAGTAATGTGGTTGAGCCCATGTTTTTCTTTTAAATTTTAGTAAGAGTAAATCTTTGTTAGTTAAGTGTTACATAATTTTGTATGTTTTTAGAATGTGTTCATTATCTTATATATGTCTGTTGAGAATAAATTTTTATTTGTATGCTTTGTAGGTTCATTGTTAAAGAACTCAAGCACGAATACTTTGGGAGACAATCAAGCAGTGCATATCATCTAAGAATCATACACAATGATGCGCTCTAATTGTGGATGAAATTCATATTTTGGAATTTATTGAAGATCATATTTTGTGATTGTCCAAACAGAGTGTTTGATTTAATTAGAAGAATGTACTTATTTGTTCAAATGTATATTTTGTTTGTAATCATGAGTACAATGACTTGATATGCAATTCTTATTTAATGAATTTTATGGCTTATTTAATAAGGTGGAAATTGTATGAAAATGTGTTTCTTTAATTAAGGTTATCACAAAACTTTTTATGACAGGCAAATATTTAAATAATGAGAATGTATCCTATAAAAAATGTATTTGTTAATGACAGGTAAATTGAAATTTAATTAGAGGGTATAATTAATTTTCAAAAAACTTTTAATAAGAGGAAAAAATTATCATTAGTATACATACAAAATAATGACAAGGATATGTTTCCTGTCATTAAAGATCTTTATCTAGGAAGGCAATAATGACAGGCACATGACAGAAAAATCCTGTCATTAAAGATCAAAATCCTGTCATTAAAAGTCTATAATAACAATTTTTTCTTGTGATTATAGATCAATTTTCTTGTAGTGCTAATTGAGACAAAAGACATATTAAATTTCAAAGCAAGGACTAAACTATTCAAAATCATGTAAACAATATCAATATGAAACGATTGAGAAAAAGACTACTAACAATGAATTGAATGAAAATACTTGAATGAAACTAAATAGAACTTCAAATTGAAATTTAACCAAGGCAATCAAAATCTCTAAAAATCTCAAAATAAGAATTAAAAATAATCAAACCAAAGTAATGTTTTCTCTCCAAAGATGTGTTGCGAAAATCTACTGTACATCAAAAAATCAATTCTCAGAACCACTGCCTATTCGCGTAAAAACCGACTGCCCTAAACTAAACTACTGCCCTAGACGAGATGTTCTTCAGCGTGAAAAACCCTTTCATAATATATTCTAATTTCCCTCAGCAACATGGGCCAATAAACAAGGTGGGCCTTATAGTTAAATAAGTAACTTGGGCTCACCAATTAAATTAAGAAAATGTGGCCCAACTTCCTCATTACCAGCAGTGGTTACGGATTGAGAAGTGGCTTCCAGGCGGGATCGGCGAACAGTGATTGCGACGGCGTGACTTGGCGGAGAGAGGTTGTTGCCGGCGATGGTTGAACTGATGGTTTCAGAGGATGAAAGTGCGACGACGAGTGGTTTTTGTCGCGGACGAGAACGGAGGAGGCGCGATCGGAGCAGATTTCCGGTTCGGCGAGTGGAAACAGAGTTTCGACTTTGAGTCGGGGACGAGCAGAGGAGCTTCAGGCGCGGCGGGAGTCGCGACATCAGGGCTGTAACGGCTTCTCGATCGGGAATGGCAGTGGCGCTTTCTTCCAGTCGGCGGCGATAATGGTGGTGCAGGGCATTGCGAGGCTGATTGAAGGCGGCTCCGGCGAATTCAGATTCTGGCGGCCAAATGGAATTGTTGACGGAATTTGTGGCGACGAACAGAGAAGACGTCTTGGGATTCTCTAGGGAAGAATTCGAGCAGCGGTTGTAGCGTTCTGCACATCAGATTGGAGTGGACGACTGATATGGGCATCAATCGTGTGTGTGTGAGGACTCCATTTCCAGAGAGGAATAGGTGTAGTACATACAGTTGTTTGTGGAGATGTATAGCACAAGTGAGGCGTGTTAGCAGATTGTTGGTGTGGCTTGCAGTTGTAGGCCCCATAGTTGACCTGTCAACATTGCAAATAAGTGTAGTAGTTTTCCAATTATGCCAAAAAGATATAATTCAATCAATTGCTTATAAATTCATCTCAAATGTTTATAATATTTCCAAATGGTTAATATTTTGAGAATCAAAGCACAATTAATCAAATTAAGTCCCTAAATGCATTCAAAGTTCTAGAAATACATATCAAAATGAGCACAAATTGATGCAAAAATGACCCTAATCACTCCCCCAAACTAGAGTATTGCTCGTCACGAGCAATGAATCGATCAAAACTAGGGGAATATTGGAATCAATTGGTGATCATCATATCATCAAGTTCCACACAACACAAGCAACATAAGTGTTCAATCGAGCATGCTCATCATATCAACTTCGACTCTAGTTATCAAGAATCAAACACATCAAATCAACTCAACTCATCACAATCCTCTCGGTAGTGTATCACTCATCACTCAAGTGTATGGGTTCGATTTCAGCACTCAATGTCACTCTCAATAGTTGCACTACCATAAGCTTGCATATTGTCTCTATTCTCCACTACTGTAAAAGTAAGTCAATTGCAAATCAATGAGGGCTTTTCATTTGGTTGTAATGTTGCTCTTTGGTAAGGGTAGGAATCTTTTGGGATAAAAGTGACTTGAAGGGTTAGTAGAGCAGAAAATTTCTCACTATCTACCTCTTTCTGGCTTGAGAGGTACTCACATATTTGATTCAACACATTCCCCACTCTACACTTCACATCACTTTTTTTTTCTTCGCTTTTCTTTTCCCACTCTTTTTCTCTTTTTTCTTTTCTCAACATCACCTTGCATTTTTAGGCAATGTTCCAACCATTTTTTTTCACACTTTCACCAACTATTCAGTTTTTCTTTTCTTTTCAAAACAATTCACAGTACTTCTCAATCAACAAAATCAAGCTCTACTATCCCTTGGGTGAACAAGGCTACGCAGGATAAGGGTTTCATAACAAGCTGCCAAGAAAAATAGGATATAAGGCTCAAAAGGGCTGACTAGGGAATCAATGAATTCAGGTAGGGAAAATATGGTTAAGTGACTCATGCAATTCAAGGAAAGTCTCATATCATTTTTGCAACATTCTTACTTTGTGTAATCTCAAATCAGACTCAAGGCAAGTTCTAGAGTAACAACATACTAAGAGGACCACACAATCAAGAAACTTCATCTGTATTATATGAACAGGAATGGGCTCAAGTCTCACAGGCAATGTGATTGTGACAAGTATTGTTGACTCAAGATTATTTCATCTCAACTCCTAGCATCAAAGCATCTATGACTTACGCTCTCTACTCAAACACAAATGAAACTCATATGCACTTCACTCAACAATACAAATATGCACTTCTCAATCCAATATCTCCCTATTCAATCTCATGTATCCACACAATTCACAAACTCAATGACTCAACATGAATGAGGGAGGTGCGCCTATGCAGTGCTCAAGAAATCAAATCACATAAAAATACACTCCCCCAAACTTAGAGTTTGCTAAGCAAATCTAAGTTTGAGCCTGAGGTGTCCATCTGAGACTCAAATTAAAACAGATTAACTCAACACTTACATAGGCACATTCCTACAACTCATAAAGAGCACACAAATCCAACAACTAGAGCAACAAGACAAAGTATGTACGCCTGTGCAGTGTAGGCATAAAAAATAGTAAAAATGATCACTCCCCCAAACTTAGAGATTGCTAAACAATTCTAAGTTTGAGTTCGTGGTACCTCAATCTGCACCAATTTACTCCTCTTCTAACCAGCACAATATCTTTCTCTTGTTCCCTTTTGCACGCAATCATCCAAAACCTACAAAGAACACACTCGGAGAGAAACAGGGATTAACAATCTAACAAATCAAAAGAAATAAAAAAAAACTACGGAAATAAATAAACAAGAAAATGGGTTGCCTCCCATTAAGCGCTATTTTTAATATCCTATGCCGGACAATACCTCATACGCTCATCGAAATGGCCAAGGATAACTGTCCTCCTTGCCATTGTATCTCAATCGTTTAGCCTCGAAGTCAATGAGGCTTAAATCATGAGTATACCAATCTCTTTTTGTCTCACCTCCAAGTTTGCATGCATCTACTTTGTCTCTTCTCGCCTCCATCTCAACCCATTCATCTCCCTTTGTCTCGAGGACTCCCAAGATTCTCTTTAACTCAACTTTTTCATCAAACCTGTAAGGAGGCAAAATATAATCAATCGGAATAATATCAAATGAAGTAGAAAAAAATAATAGTTCATGATTGCTCATTTCGCTCTCAGATTCTTCTTCTACTATCACTTGACTTTCTTCCTTAGTTTCGCTCGTGTCCATCAAAGGACATTCTTCTACATCTCCTTTGGCTAGTGGAAGGACATCTTCAACCACTTCGCTTGGGCCCTCTTTTTCCTCTCCCCTTTCTTTTTCTTCCTCGTCCCTAACAATAGTGAAATCATAAGCAATGAAAGATCCTTTCTTATAGTGCAGTTCTATCATGTAGCCTTCAACACCATTTTCATCAATGTATCTAGAAACACGATCTTGAACAGTTTCTTTTGGTTCATCTTCTTCGTCTTCGTACGAAGGTATAGGAGTGGAAGGAGGAGAAGGAGTATATGAGTATGGATATGGATATGGATATGGATATGGATAAGGATAAGAGTATGGATAGGAGTTTGAGTACTGATATGGTTGAGAAGGGTAGGAGTATTGTTGTTGAGGAGGTTAGTTGTATTGAGGTGGTGGATAGTAGAATTATGGAGGTGAATATGGAGAATACTGCTGACAATGTGGTGGGTAAGGTAGATATTGATTTTGGTTTTGATTTTGAGATGGTTGTTGATTTTGAGGTGGGTAAGGATAGTTGTTTGGTTGATTGTTTTGTGGAGGGTACGGTTGATATGGAGGTGGATAGTAAGGTGGTGGATATGGATACTGGGGATTGCATGGATTAGGAGGATCCGAGTATGGGTGAGACGGATAATCCATAAAGTTTATGTCATATCCGTTCATCCTCTCCAATGAAGCTCCCTCCTGCAAAACAGTCAGCAAATCCAAATAGAGTTAAAAGAAACTAAAATGACTCAAACACACTAACCTAAAATTAAACTATCTATGTTGTTTCCCCTGCAACGGCGCCAAAAACTTGACTAGCGATTTGTGTTCGTACATAAATGCGCTTTCCTACAAGTGTATAGGATCTTGTAGTGGTAAGCTGACCAAGTTATAAAATATCGAATCCACGGGAAGCAATGAGATAAATCTAATCCTAAGAATTGTGTGTGAGTCTTGAAATCAAATAAACAAAAATGAAAATTGCAGGATTTGAGTTTCTATCTACTTACAAAATGAAACAAAAATAAAATAATGCAAGCCAAGAATCTAAACTAAAATGTGTCTGCTTCGGGTGTATTCCACCCAAAGCAAAGATACTTAAATCATAACTACTGAGTGAAAGGATTAACTGAGATAACATACATAATTCAAATTAACATCAATTAAAAATAAGACTAGAATTACTTAAACTAATTGAGACAAAAGACATATTAAATTTCAAAGCAAGGACTAAACTATTCAAAATCATGTAAACAATATCAATATGAAACGATTGAGAAAAAGACTACTAACAATGAATTGAATGAAAATACTTGAATGAAACTAAATAGAACTTCAAATTGAAATTTAACCAAGACAATCAAAATCTCTAGAAATCTCAAAATAAGAATTAAAAATAATCAAACCAAAGTAATGTTTTCTCTCCAAAGATGTGTTGCGAAAATCTACTGTACGTCAAAAAATCAATTCTCAGAACCACTGCCTAATCAACAGTACTTGCTCATCTGATCTTAATTTCACTTTCTTTGCACTCATAACACTATGCATGTTGTGCAAACAATTGTGCTAAATTTATGTTTGTTGTGCTAAATTTTTTTTGCTTGTTGTGCAGACAATTTATGTGTCTATGCAATCAAATTTGTGTGTCTGTGCAGTTGAATCTATTTATAAGTTTAACTTTTTGATAAATCTATTTTAAAGTTGATCTTAAATAATACACCTAAATGTAAGTTATCCTAAATATTTAACTAATCTAGTTGCCCATGATAGGAACCCTCAACTTGTAATATACCAATAAATAAATGAAAGTACAAAACAAAAAACGATAAAATAAACTTCCGTGGTTCGTTGATTAGTATATACATATTTTTTCTCAGGTCAAAAACAGCGAGATGGCGTCTTTAACTAGTCTTCACCATTGTGGATAGGTCAAAAACAGCGAGATGGCGTCTCTAATTTGTCCTAATTTCACGCAGAATGATGTGTAACACTAGAGATTGTTATTGACTTTGCTATCCATGAATTCTTTTCAAACTAATCAACACGACACATGTTCAAATCCAGCCTAAATCTATAAAAAAAACACCACACTTACATAACATCTTCCACATTACTCTCCTAAACACCCAGACAAATCTTTGCCATCATGTACCCATCGTGGAAAATCCCCTTCACCATTACCCTCTTCTCACTCCTACTCTCTCTCACCTCCCAGCAATCATTCGACTACCCAACTGCAAACCTCTCCACTTCTTGGACCAACACACCCACCCTAAAAGCAGCTGTCTTTCCCGGCGTTAGCACCGTTCGATTAGTCCTCCTCAGGGGAACCGCAGGCCCCCGATTCGCCTGCGGTTTCTACTGCAACGGAACCTGCAGTTCCTTCCTGTTCTCCATATTCATCGTCTTCGTAGACGGCGACGGCGAAATCATCTTCAATCAATCCGAGTTCCCCCAGGTCGTCTGGTCCGCCAACCGGAACAAGCCCGTCGGCGAAAACGCGAAGCTCGAGCTCACAAATGCAGGGGATTTAGTCCTCAGAGATGCTGATGGATCACTAGCGTGGTCCACCAACACCGCTGGGAGATCAGTCGTGGGCTTAAACCTGACAGAAAGGGGAAACCTTATTCTCCACGACGCACAAAACAGAGTCGTCTGGCAGTCGTTTGATCATCCCTCTGACGCTCTGGTCCCGGGTCAGATCATACTTTCGGGTACGAATCTGACCGCAAGCGGGTCGAACTGGAGCGAACCGGGTCGGTTCGCACTGTCGATGACCGAAGAGGGGTTAGTAGCTTCCATACTATCAAACCCCCCACAAGTCTACTTAGACTTTCTGTTTTCAAACGGAAAACAGAGCCAAGAACAGAGTTCTGCTGAATACGAAAATGGCAGCCTAAGTTTGTCGCAAAACTCGAACAACCCTCAGAATCAGGACATCAGAATTCCGATTCCGGCGGCCACGTCAGCTCAGTATATCAAATTCGGGCCCGATGGGCATCTTCGGGTTTTTCAATGGAGTGATTCTTGGAAAGAAGTTGCAGATCTTCTGACGAGCGATTTCGATCCGTGCAGCTATCCGTTGGTCTGCGGCCGCTACGGAATTTGTTCGGGCGGGCAGTGTAGCTGCCCGGTTTCCAGCTCCGGCAAGCCGATTTTCAGGCCGGTGAACAATCGCCGGCCTAATTTGGGGTGTTTGGAAGTTACTCCGATCAACTGCAACGCTTCCCGGCGTCACCGGTTTCTGGATCTTGAGGATGTGACGTACTTCAGCTTCCGTTACGACATTATGAATACGGATATGAAGAGATGTAAGGAGGCCTGCTTAAGGAACTGTTCGTGCAGGGCCGCGGTCTTTCTTCCCGGCGTTAATTCGGACGCCGGCGGCTGTTATTTGCCGAACGAGGTATTTTCGTTGATTGAAAAGGGGAACGGGTTGACCCGGTTCAATTCTAGCGTATCCTTGAAGGTGCAGATTGACCAGACTAAGCCGCCCTGCCAAAGAAACAACGGTTTCTAGGAGTTGAAATATGATTGTGGAATAAAGGATCCTAGCCGTCCAAAGGAATTTTAAATTTAATAAATTGGAAATGAATATACCGTGAATTTAAGAAACTGGAAAAAAAGAGTACGATTGAGATTTTTTATAGGGAAAAATACAAAAAGGTTAATAAAATTGATATTAATTATAACTTGATTTTGTGAAAAAAAAAAAATGTGTTTCTGTACCAATATTATGAACTAATTTATAAATATAATAATTTTTTTAAATCAATATGTAAATTAACTTTTTTTATATTCTAAAGTCAGTACTTGGAAACAAAATACCTTCAACAATATTCATAACTATATAACAATAAAAAGGAAATACTCATAACTAAAATATTTATTTACCTGTGCATAAAAATTACAAAATCTGCAGTTGTGCACAAAACTTTGTAATTAAGACTCGTGTTTTTTTTTTTTTAATGTGTGAGAAGTACTAGTAGTAGACATACTTTTGAAGCTAAGGATAATTAATTCTATATTCTATTACATTTAAGCATTGCTTCATTAATAAATCGACCAACTGAAATAGAGGATCAGTGAACTAAACTCATTTTTATATTTTTTTTAATTGGGATGAAATTTGTAAATTCTACATGATGCATATTCATATTTTATCCTCGTGTCCAATTAATTTATTAAAATTTGCATAATTGTTTTTCATGATTGTATAGTTAAACAATTTAAAATTCTAATAATCCTAACTAATATATACATATATGAGAAAATAATTTTTTCGTTCTTTATCTTTCACCTATTACGATTTTGATCCCGTTGACTATTAAAATTTAATTTTAATCTTTTATTATAATATATCAAATCCTAATTAGATCACACAGGAAACGTAATGTAATTAAAATTATAAATTCTTGTATGTAATATTGCGTATATATGTACTTAAATTTTAAGTTAAATTTTGATTTTAATTTTAATTTTAATTTTTTCAGTCTCCACAGTAACACGCTGCATTATACTCCCTCCCCCGTTTCGTAGGAATTTGCACCCTTCGAGACAACACATTTTTTAAGAAAAATATATTTTATATATAAAATAGTGGCATATAGGTAAATATATATATATATATATATTTGTGAGTGTGCACGTAAATCAATATTTTCTTTTTTTGGTAGTGTGCAGATTTGTGTGGGATGTCCAAATAAGAAAAGTGTGCAAATTTCTGTGGAATATAGGGAGTATATTTTTTGTATTTGAAGTATTATTGATTATTTTTAGGGTATTACTGATATTTTTTAGAGTATTATTGGTTGCTTCTTAGGTTATTTTTTCAAAATTTCGTGCATTTGAGCGCATACAAAAATCATTCAAATAAAATGCATATATTATACTCCCTCCGTCCCAACATTTTTTTCATATGTGGAGTTTCACGCATATTAAGAAAAAGTAAAGTATGTGAGTGTGAAGTTAAATAATAAAATATAAAAAAATATATTTTATTGACTTTTGTGAGTGTGAGTTGTTTCCTTTTTTGGAGTGTGAAGAAAGAGTTGGGACGTCCATATAAGGAAAGTGTGAAGTTTATCTTGTGACAGAGTATTAAACTTCTTTTTATAATCAATATATATTTCAAAGATCGATTAATTTAGGGAATTCGCAACCCACTAACACATTTTAAGAATTGATTGTACATTATAGATTTCAAACCCTAAAATTAAAAATAAATATTACCCAGTCTCAAACCATACCACTAAATGAACATCTGAGTTATAAATACTTAAAGATAAACGTGCTAATTAGAATCAGCACAAAAAAAATGCATTATGTTACGAAGAATGTCTTTTACATGAATACATAATATTTTAAAGAAAAAAATATCATATTTATTAAGCTTTAATTTGCATAAATTTCAATAAAAATAAATATAAAATAAAGCACTTAGAATAAAATTTGAAAAACTAAAACCCAAAATATGAAATTTAAAATACTTCAAACAAATTAAATGATATTAGACTTGTAAATTAAAAGTGGTAAAAAATATTACTCCCTCCGTCTTTCTATAAGTTGCTCATGTTGTCATTTTCGTCCGTCTTTCTATAAGTTTCTCATTGTTTTTTTACCTTTTTTGGAAACTACTATTCACTTCTTTATTATTATTTTCAATATTTTTTACACTATTTTCATTACTTTTTCATTTTTCTCCATCACATCACTCATACTTTTTCACTTTTTCTATCACATCACTTATATTTTTTCACTTTTTACATCACATCACTTATACTTTTTCACTTTTACCTTAATTTATGTGTCCAAAAGCAATGAGCAACTTATAGAAATATGGAGGGAGTATAATATTATTAAATATATGATATCAATAAATATAATATAATGATATAAATTTTATGTTAGGGATAAATTTTGCATGAAACCTCATTGATAGTAATAGATTTTGTTTGTCTATTTACATTTGTATTTCTTTGTTTTCTCGTCAAAAAATCTAGGATTACACAATTCTTCCATGCCACGCGTCCGGTATATATGAAGACACATGTGGAAGGAACTTTAGCGTTTTCTTTTTTCTTTTTAAGCTTATCCAGATATATCCATCCAAATGTTGACATTTAATAATTGGGGCCAAATTTGTCGTATCCCTATCTATTAATTGCCAAATAATTATTAAAACTTCTCAAATAAATAAAATAAGAAAAAATGTCACATCAATAAAATTAAAAGGTGACATTGTTTATTTGGTGTAGGTTAGAGGACAAAATGTACTCCCTACTTCCTTAAAATTGATTTATCTTGAAAATTCACGATTATTAAGATAAATAAATATTAATATATAAAAGTGAGTGAATTAATATAAAAAAATATTTAATTATTAAAAAAATATTTGATGTAATATGTAAAAGTGAGTATATATGTATAAAAAATAAAAATAATGATTATAAATTTTTTATTTTAGGTAAGTGGACTATTTATTATGAACGACCGTTTAAGACAATATAGATCATTTATCGTGGATTGCGAGAGTAATAAATTAAATGGCGAATTTCAAATTTCAAAAGTCTAACACAAAAACTATAATACCAAAAAAAAAAAAAAGACATTTACTCTAAAAATTATTACTCCCTCCGTCCACGATAAATGGTTCACGTTGTCTTAAATGATCGTCCACAATAAATGATCTACTTACCTAAAATGAAAAATTTACAATCATTATTTTTATTTTTTATACACATATACTCACTTTTACATATCACATCAAGTACTTTTTTAATAATTAAATATTTTTTAATACTAATACACTCACTTTTACACATCAACATCTACTTTTTTTAATAATCGTGCACAACAAAGATAGTCCAAGAATGGAGGGAGTACAACTTATGAATATCCCTTGAAATAAAACATGAAAACATTCACCTCCCACCACAAATTTTTCAAAACATTTTCCTACATCCAGCACAATCTTCCAGGGACACACAAATGCCTCTAAGAACTCGGCCCAAAAAGATCGGCCACTGCCTTCCACTCATAATCCCACTCAAACACTCGAAGATGCCCATCATGACCCAATTTCACAAACTGGGCAGATGCAGCCACAGGAATTGGTATCCTAATAACTTCATCCTTAGAATTCCGAAACAACGATAGACTCCCATTCTCAAATCTTGCATAGCTCCCTTCTCTCCTCTGCTTCTTACTACGAAACAAGTTTTCGTAGTACACGCGTCGAGGGGAGCTCCCCTTGACGTACGCAACCAACCCTTCTTCCCTCATCGTAACAGAAAACAGTCCTCCATCTGCTGTCAGACTCATACCTGATCTCAGGACCTGCCCCAGAACCAGGGCGTCAGTAGGATGATCAAAAGACTGCCAAACTACAGAGTTTTTGGCACCAAACAGGACAAGATCCCCTGTTTCTGTCAAATTAAGTCCCGCAACTTTTTTTCCAGCGGTGTTGGTGGACCACGCCAGCGAGCCGTCCGCGTCGCGGAGGATTAAATCCCCGGCGCCGGTCAGCTCCACCCTGGCGTTTACCCCGACGGGCTTTTTCGGATTGGCTGACCAGACGACCTGAGGGAACCCTGTTGCGGGCTCCACTATGTTGCCGCCGCTGTTTGCTTGGACTATGAAAACGGCGAAGAGATAGGTTTTGCAGTTTCCGTTGCAATAGAAACCGGCGGCGTATCTTGGGCCAACGGTTCCTCTGAGGAGGAAGGCTCTGACGGTCGAATTGTCCCAGAAATGCACTGTGGAATTTGCGGTGATGGTATTGGTCCATGTGGTGGAGAGGTTTGCCGTCGGATAATCGAACGACGGCTGACAAGTGACGGAAGCTACGGAAGAGAGGAGTGCTGTGACGTAGATGATGGTCCAAAAGTGAGACATCATTTTCATCGCCCTATTTTCAAGAACAAATGCACATTGAATGTGTGTATATATATATATACAGAGACAACACATAAAACTGCCCCAAATTTTAAAGAGTTAATATTTACAGAATCCCCTCTATTTAATATTTTTTTAATTTTTTTAATAAAGAAAATGTTAATTTAAAAAAATATTAAATTGAGAAGATCCGATTTGAAAAGTATGATGACATGAGATAACCAAGTAAAATATAAATCGGACATAATATATTATCACATTCACATTGATAGGTATAGATATTAATTTATATAGTATTGCTTAAATTTTTGCCAATTTAGAAAATAATTTTTTTGCCGTATACTGGTTGGCAAAACAGTCTGCGCTTGGATTTTTTTGATTTTAAAGATAGAGATAGAGATATAAAATGGTATTGTGTTAGATAAAAACTGTGGGCGAAAATCAAGCATGCAAGATGGTAGCACATTGAATATTGATTCCCCCGTTTCGAATTTTAAATTGTCATTTATAATTATTTCCTCTTTTGCCATAAATTATTTTATATATATATATATAAATAAAATATTATATAAAAATAATTTATAATAAATTTATTATTAATCAGTTTTAAAGTATCAAGCATTTAATCATGTTAATGATATTATGTTATAATTATTATAAATTTTATTGATCTCAATTTTTAATACTCTTGATGAATATTTTGATTTATTTGTCTAAATATTTTATATTTTAAAAAAAATTATGTTAAACTTATCATTAACTATTTTCATATAAAATTTACTCATAAAATTTCCATATATATTAATTTGATATGGAGTAACACTACAAGAAATTAAAGAATTGCCTATAAATCTTTCCTATAGAAATTTTTTGTAGTGAATTACCTACAATTTGCTTGCAGATTTTGATAATCATTTAAATATCTACATTCTTCAACCTACCGCCAATTTATCAATGGAATCATTTATCTACAGAATAAAATCCATATATTACCTACACAGAATTAATTTGCCTATGGGATTTTCTTAGATAAGGAATAAAAAGACCTTGTAATTAGGCAATTCTCAGTACAAATTTTTTTTTCTTAAATTTCCTAACCATATTTACAAATTTCATATCCAATTCTATATTTACTTATTATGTTCATAATTAGGCAATAGATACATAATCTTATCTATATAGATCCATTTCTCTTTTACACTTGGAATTCTAAAATTTTATCATTTTTTCCTATTATACTCTTGCAAGAGAAATGAGATAGAATACTAAAAAAGTCGCACATTAGCGACCAATTTTCGGCTACAAAACATATTATGAGATGGAATAACAATTGATTTTGAGCGATTACTAAAACATACAGGACTAATATTAGCAACCTTTTTTTTTAGTGATTTTAAATAGAATTGGCGAATTGGATCATCCAATC
>JAPKLY010003537.1:0-13469 GCA_026898435.1 Prunella vulgaris | reverse complement strand
AAAGGAATTAATTTGATGGATTTAAAAAAAACGTGACTTAATTTGGAGTTATATACAATTAGTTGCAGAAAAATAAACGAAAGAAGCAAGTGCCCGAGTGGAACTGCGACCTCTGAAATGCCCAGAGGTCGCGAGTTCGACTCCTTGCGGGCACAAAGTTCACAATATTTATTCTGAGCCAAATAAGGCTCATATAAAATGTGTGATAATATGGTTAAGATGCTGGGTCCGTGGCCAAGTGGTTCGAGCCCTGCCAGCCTCGAGAAAAGGCCTGGGTTCGAACCATCTTGGCCACATTTTTTTGTTACGTAAATAATTTAGCGACCGCTTAAAGGCGGTCGCAAAATAATACTTTGCGACCGCATTTAGCGGTCACAAAAAAGAAATATGATTTCTTATTATAAATATACAAAATATTTAGTAACCGCCACAGGCGGTCGTTAAAATAAATATAGCGACCGCATAAAGCGGTCGCAAATTTATTTTAAAATTTATGATTATAATGATTATAATATTTTGCGACCGCAATTAGCGGTCGCTAAAATATATTTAACGACCGCATATGAGCGGTCGCAAAAATAAACCAAACCATACGTAGTCAATACCCGGACATTTTTACGACCACTGTTCCGACCGTTTTGGCGGTCGTTAATTTGCGACCGCCTTTGAAAAAGCGGTCGCTAAATGTTTGCGACTACTGTTTTAGCGACCGCCACAAGCGGTCGCAAAAACGGTCGCTAATAATGTTTTGCGACCGTTTGGCGGTCGCTATGGCGGTCTCTAAAACCCGTCTTTTTTGTAGTGTAACTCTCCTGTTCCCAAAGACCAGAGACAAGCCATATTCTTTTGTAAACTTGACCATCACCAATTGTAATTGGAGAAGCCTGAAATAGATAGTGAAACCAACACTATTAAGTACAACAATGCTATTGTTAGCTAAGGAGGAGCGGATAAATAAAAACATAATATTTTCATATTCATTCATCTTTAAAAATATCCTGCACAATACCGCCCCAGTTCTTATATTAATACCTATTTAACATATTTTAAAAAAAAAAAACGAATTTTTTCACTATAACAGTGAAATTATTATAAATGTAAAAAATTCTGCAATTAAAACATAGATATTACAACAAGATTGTTTGGGAAACCCCTAACAAACTTCTGATCAGTTGCTTCCTCTTCTTCAAGGGATGGAAAAAGAAAACCTGAGTGATTTTTGGGACTCAATAGAGCAATCATGCATGATCATGAGTGAGACTCTCTCTCCTATCTCTCTCTCGATAAAATTATTGATTATTCCAATATGATGATTTTGGAAACATTGAAGTTATTTATAATTAATTTGATGGCTAGCAAGCTATTTTTGTTCTTTCTTTATTTATGTGCTGTTCTTTAAGTTTTGACATTTTTTTTAAAAAAAAGGAAGGAATTTATGTGTTTTTTTTTCTTGTTCGGGTTCCGTGCATGTGACAATTATTGTCTATTGTAATTGTAATCATGTTGACATTTACATGTCGTGCTTAATTATGGGGGTGAAGTCATTTTAGTATTCCAAACAGTTAAATATTACTTAAAATATTTATCTATATTTTATGAGATTTTTTCAAATGATGCTATTTGTGAAGATGAAGATGAGATTACGTTGCTTTTGTGATTTTAATATTTTTGAAGAAAATTGATACGAATATTTGTCATTTGTGCATTGTTTTATATATGGAATTCTTGATGATTTTGATATTGCATTCTCAGAAAGTTAACATTGGTTCCTTAGTGGCGAAAATTTAGAGGAGGATGAATAGATTTTTAAACAAAGATAGAGCTTTCACAGTATTTTCGTTTAAAATTTTTTTTTACAAGGCTTTGAACAAAAGTTACATCTGCATAGTTTATAAAAACTAAATAAAAGAACAACTTGTAGATAACTTATCAGAATTATTTCTCACACTTTAAGAAGTGTTTTGGAAAATCTCTGTGTGCAGTGGAATATGTGTGAGTGTTTATGAAAAACAATATAAACAGTAGAGTTTATAGTTGAGTGATTAACAGGTCTACAGCTGTAGATTCCAAGTTTGAAATTACATTTTTTTTGTTGTTCACTCATTAGTTTTTATTTTTTACTTTCACATCAACTTAGTGTAGATTTATCATTGTGAGGTTAAAAGATTCTGAGTAAATAGAATAGTGTTCTACTTAGAATAGTAATATGTGTCAGAGCTAGTTCTTATGGGAATCACTTGTAATGCATCTGTGTGATTATTTTAGTGAATTTGACACATAGGCGGTGTAACAATGGATGTAGAAAGACTTTATAGTCTCTGAACCACTATAACTTGCTTGTGCATCTTATTTATTGTTATTTCATTCATCGCCAATTACATACTTTGTTACATGCATCAATGTTTTAAAATTATCGCATAACTAATTTCAAAATTGGAATCTACAGCTGTCGACCTGTTAATCACTCAACTGTAAACTCTACTGTTTATATTGTTTTTCATAAACACTCACACATTTTCCACTGCACACAGAGATTTTCCAAAACACTTCTTAAAGTGTGAGAAACCATTCTGATAAATTATCTACAAGTTGTTCTTTTATTTAGTTTTTATAAATTATGCAGATGTAACTTTTGTTCAAAACCTAGTAAAAAAAATTTAAACGAAAATACTGTGAAAGCTCTATCTTTGTTTTAAAATTTTAAAATTTGTTTAAAAATCTATTCATCCTCCTATAAATTTTCGCCACAAAGGAACCAATGTTAACTTTCTAAGAATGCAATAACAAAATCATCAAGAATTCCATAAAACAATGCTCAAATGACAAATATTCGTATCAATTTTCTTCAAAAATAAAATAACAAAAGCAACATAATCTCATCTTCATCTTCACAAATAGCATCATTTGAAAAAATCTCATAAAATATAGATAAATATTTTAAGTAACATTTAACTGTTTGGAATACTAAAATGACTTCACCCCCAAAATTAAGCACGACATGTAAATGTCAAGTTGATTACAATTACAATAGACAATAATTGTCACATGCAACCCGAACAAAAAAAAAACACATAAATTCCTTCCTTTTCTTAAAAAAAATGTCAAAACTTAAAGAACAGCACATAAATAAAGAAAGAACAAAAATAGCTTGCTAGCCAAACTACATCAAATTAATTATAAATACAACTTCAATGTTTCCAAAATCATCATATTGGAATAACCAATAATTTTATCGAGAGAGAGAGAGAGGAGAGAGAGTCTCACTCATGATCATGCAAGATTGCTCTATTTGAGTCCCAAAAATCCCTCAGGTTTTCTGTTTCCATCCCTTGAAGAAGAGGAAGCAACTGAGAAGTTTGTTAGGGGTTTGTAATATTTTTTTCAGGAATTAATTTTTAAATTATAGAACACACACAAAGAGATCATCTCTGATCGTGTTGCCAAGATCTAGTGCAAAGAGGAATTTCCAGTTTGGAGGATCATTTTAAACCCTAGCTAGTGTAAACATACAAAATCCAAAATAGAAATTGAGGAAGCTTCACCTCCAAATAGTCTTCGCCATCCAGATCTGCCATGTTTGGATCCGGATCCTTTGTTGTCGGACTCATTCATGAGCATATATGCACAGAGAGATTTGGTGGAGTGAGAAGGAATTATCGGCGGCGATGCCTAATATAGGGTTTGTGAGGGGCCGGGGAATGTCTCTATTTATACAACTAACAAATTAGGGTTACTGCGAAGCCGCAGTTTATTTATCCAAATGTACAGTGGTAATAGGTAATTCCAGGATGATAATTTACCTTTTCTCCTTTAAACTATCCCATAATAAGGTTAATTCGGGGACATGTACTTTTGTATATGGCCTTCTTCATCACTTTTGTAATGATAGTATCTCTTTTTAGTCTATAATAATTTTTCAAGAACGGTTAATGAGCTTTTACTTATAGCTTGTCGACAGGATTTGCTATATACAAAAATTATGAGCGTGATGAAGATGTGGCTTGGATATTGCTGGAAGTTTTAATGAAGTGGTCGAAAAACTTCGGGTTCATACAAGTTATATTGATTCTAGAAGAGTCTTTAATTAAAAAAATAGAATATGATAACTAACTATTCTATCTTTGGGGATTTTTTTGTGCTTTGTAAAGAGTTCTTCATTTTGAACTCGTACTTTATTATTAACTTAATTCGTTGAATACCAAATTTGTGGCATATAAAATAGATAGTGTATCTAGTTAGTGGTATGTATATGTATTTGGATTTCCACGTGCCTGCGTGACAGCTTGAAGAACTCGCATGTCAATATCCCTTCTTGTAATTATGTGTATATATAGTCAATTACTCATTTATCTTTTACGTACCACCGATTCACTTAATCTGATTTGTGTTGATCCAGATTGATTTATTCTCAATTTAACAAATTTTAAAATTATGATCCTCATGTTGCCAACTCAAAAAGTTACAGTCTATATTTTGTCACACCTCTTAATTTACGGTCTAGAAATTAAAAATAATTTTATCACCTCTAAAGTATAATAAAGTAAGATGGCACTCTAAATTCATTAAATCAATTGGGTATCTAAAGTTCAATAAATCAAATTGAGTCTTTAACCTAATAATTAAATTGGTTTGTAACAACAATTTTTCGTGAAATTAATATAATAACACAAAAAAGAATTATAGTTTGATTTATTTTTAATTACTGAAATTTTCGGAATTTAAAATCTCTATACTTTCTCCTCTGTTCTTCAACCATAATTTTGGGACTTAGCGGACTTTCTGGTTTTTTGGACTTTTGGTACTTTAGATCTTGATTAGATATTTAATTACGAATTTATAACTTCAATTATCCGATGGTGTCGAATAACATTGAAAACCTTCAAGAATAACATTGATCGAATGGGTTTAACAACTTGATCTTGGAACAAATGCTAATACTTGTTGTTTTGCATGAAGAATGTCTTTGAAGCTCCGGAGAGCACTGACTTGCTGATGTCTGATGTCTGATGTTATAATCTGATGTCTAATATGGGATGTGTGATGTTATAATCTGATATGTAGTGTGTGATTTGTAATTTGATGTCAGATTGTGATGTGTGTCAAATGACAAGAATGAGACCCCTATTTGTAGGTGTAAATTCTAGATTTATGGGCTAAATTGATGGGCCGAAAGATTTGATTATCTAGAAATTTGATTTGATGTATAACTAGATTCTATGAACTAAACACGATTCATTGTTGTCCGAAAAAATTTATAAGACTTTTATGATTTATTTATTATATTGAACTTCTTGATAGGCTTCAAGAATTTAGAATGTATCTAATTTGATTTCCTGGATATTTTAGAATAATTTAATTTATTAGGTTTTTAATGATCCGATTTCATTTGTTTGACTTTAGAGGCTCAATTTAATTTATTATTCTTTATAGTCTCATTTAATTTATTAGATGTTAGAGGTCCAATTTAATTTAGACAAAAATTTGTATAAATCCGAGTTCATGGTGAACTCGGGTTCTCAATTATCACTGTCATGTATATACATTATCACTGTTACATATATTCACTATCACTGTTATGCATATACATTATCACTGTTAAAGAAATCAAGTATATTTTTTTAATAGTCATAGTATATATGAATAACAGTAATAGTGATTACACATAACAGTGATACGAGTTCGTGTGAACTTGAGTTCACAAGAGATCTACCCTTTAATTTATTGGACTTTAGAGACCCATTTTAATTTATTGAACTCTAAAGGCCCAATTTAATTTATTGAACTTCAGAGGCCCAATTAAATTGAATTTTAGAAGCCTAAATTTACTCATTAGGCTTTAGAGACCAATTTAATTTGTCATACTTTTAGGAATCAAATTTATTTAAATTCACAATAATAAACTTAGTTGATATCTTATAACAAGTAATTTTTTTTTATTATTTTAATTAATTAGGCAATCAATTTTATTTGTTTACAAATGCCCACTGCACTTTGTTCACGAGTGATTTTATCGTCGATGTGGACCAATTGCGAAATTATATATTTCCGACTTTACATTAATGATATCTTCAGTGTTTCAAATTTTTTTCTTTATTTTGTACTTTTTTAATTGCAAAAATAAGGAAAAGAAACATTTCATATTTCACATTACTCTCATTTTCTTTTTTGTTTGCGTGTGCTGCTAGTGGGTTCAAACAGAAATTCACATCCATGTCATGTAAATTTCAATCCAAGATATACAATCTTAAGAGTACCAAATTTATTCAATTATTTTTAATCTGTAGTTTCTCTATCTGCCAAGATTTTCCATAGAAAAGATGAACAATTATTTTTTCATATCCGCAGATCTGATCTCAACCACCATCACCACCACCTAAAACCACGCATTCTCATCTCAAAAAGTCCTAAAATAATTTTTTCCAATGAGAGCACTGATTGATGATGTGAGATTTTCTTTTTCCATTAATTTTTTTATTCAGAGAAAAAAGTAGAAGAGAGGAAAAATATGATTTTAATTTTCAGAATGGGTCAGGGTTGACCTAGTTACACGGATCCTAAATCCATGTAACTAGTGCATACGAGACCTTGCCATATATATACTTACACATATATTATCCCAAAAACTTATATAAAATATTTTACCGTAAAATTATCCATTATTGAAAAACTCGCGTGTCTAAATTTGGTCGGGTCGGATTTTTTTTTTTTTTAAATTCGCGTAACTTGTAATTCTAGATTTTTTCGCTCCATGTGTGTCACAATTTAAGCAATTGCATGTTAATTTAAGGCAAAATTTGTGTTACAATCAGAATAAATGTTTTTTTAAACATATTCATTTGTTTTTGTAGAAATAAACATTTTTCATACAATGTAAGAGCAAAATTATGTGATTATAAGAAAAATATTAGTTTTTAAATGACGATGATTAAATTAAGAAACACTTATTTTTCTTAACAAAAATACATTTTATCTTACAGTAGCAACATAAACTGTGGAGCAAATATGTGTTACAATTAGAGAAAATGTATGTTACTATCTTATGAGATGCTATTTTACATATAATAATTTATTTTTGTAGAATAAATGATTTTTAACATAATATATATAAGAGAAAAATGTATATTATTATAAGAACAAATATTTATTTATTCTTATAGAAATAATTAATTTTAATATAATAACACATATAAAATAGTAAAAAGTGTGTTAATGCATGAATCAATATATCTAAAGTTAAAGATGATGATTAAATTAAAAAACACATATTTATTCTTATTGTAACAAACAATTTATCCTTACAGTAACATGAATTGTCCATATAGTAACACAAATTGGGGGAGCAAATGTGTGTATTATTAGAGCAAATGTGTGTTATAATTAGAGCAAATGTGTGTAACTGTAAGATCAAAATGTGTTACCGTATATACAAATATTTATTTGTCCTTAGAAAAATATATATTGTACTTTATATAACATATGTAATGTATTAAAATATGTATTTGTACATTAACAACATATTATCAACAAAAAGAATAAAAATAAATTAAATAACATATATTTATTCTTGCTAAAATACATATTTTCCGCATAGTTAATTGAAAAGTACAAAAAATTTATTTTTAAAAAATTAGTAACACAGATTTTGCTAAATACTAACACACATTTGCCTATATTATAACATAAACTGGGAGTGAAAACTTGAAATTTGCAGCTTGCGTGAATTTTGAAAAAAAATGTCCAGATCAGACGCGATCTAATTTAGACCCGCAACTTTCAAAAATAAATATTTCTACAGTACAAATTTCTATATAAGTATTGCTCATATTTAAAATATTTCTATATCACATTTTAGATATTAATATTTTTTTTAAAAATATATTCCCAATAATATTTTGCTGATGGAGCTCATTTTAATTCACATGGGCTCATGTTGCACATGGCTACGGGCCTTTTCTTTTTTAAATTCCAAATAAATTTCAAATTTTTTTCGCTGAGAACGGTTTTAGAGTATATGCAAAAATTGTTGGAAAAATTTGGTGGTCAAAAACTCAAAGTGCCGTTCCTTTTTCAATTTTGAATCTATAGAGCATAATTAATTAAGTAGAAGACATGGGCCATTGGGCCTCCAGCCTTGGGCTGATTTGCTAGAGCCTTCAATTTATTTAACGGGCCAAATAAATTGTCCTAATAAATAAATGGCCCAGGTTATATAATTATATATATAATAATATATAAAAAGTCTATTATATCCTAAGTGAATTAAATTATACACCCACCTTCGTCGTCTTGATTAATGGAGAGCACCAAACTCGCCTTCACTTGAAACCCACCACACCCATCTAGCCACCATCAGAGCTCGAATTTGAAGCAGTCGTCGATCGGAAAGTACAGCCCGTCGTAACCTACCTCTGCATAACCGCCGCCCGGACTCGATTCCAACCTGCTCACAACCGCCATAGCCAAACCTCTGTATTCGCCGGAAAATTCAGAAATCTTCGTTTCGCCGAAAATCGCACGACCTCCACGCCTATCTCTACTGAAATCTGACGCGCCACTACTGTTTACCGTTATCGAAAACCACCACCGTCTGCAACACACCCCACACAGAAAACCGTCCATGGAAGCTCCTCTATTTCTTAACCATACATAGCCGTCGGAAATCATTTGCTCCAAGAAGCGCCGCCGCCTCAAACTGGAAACAGCGTCGCCTACACGCCGGGATGGAAACCGCAAAAGATCCGCCTCTTCTTTGCGGGTAAAGATCTCTGTATTTGTATTCTTATTTGTAACACAAATCTTCTTCATAAACAAATACCCCCAAATTATCAATTCTTATTCGAAAATTTGTATCCAATAAAAATCACATTCCTCCTTTCTTAACATTTTAAAAAAATGTTACATTTAACTGTAGAATTTTTTCTTTAATGGCACCCAAAAAGACAAACAAATTTCTACTAATAATAAAAAAAATTCAAATCTATTTCTATTTACAGTCACACACACGATGTGTGTTCATCCACCGTATTTACAGTCACACATTAATGGTGGAGTCACGAAAAAAAAACCTGCCAGATCTATGGTTAAAGGGTTGAATTTTTTTTAAGTTGTTTGGGTGTGGTGGAGGCTTTCTTCTTCCTTCTCGAACAGAGGTAGTGGATGCTGGTTTAGTTTTTCAGTGTTGTGGGCAGTGTTTTCATAACCGGACCGTGACCAAACAGGACAAGGCACCGGTTCACGGTTCAACCGGTCCAACCAGTTGGATCGGCGGTTCAACCATTAAAATAATTTATACCTATTTTTTAGTATTTTATATGTTAAATAAAATAAATATTCACTTGTAAAATTAAATAAAAATAATAGAGTCATAAAATAACAATACAAAATACAAAAGAGACAAAATAACTCAATCAAAATAGATTTTCTTTAATATCTTCTTAGTTCTTCAACAGTTGAGATTTTTTTTCTCTGAAAAATAAGTTTTTGGGTTTTGGTTTGATTAGGATTAAGAAGATAAATAAAAATAAGTAAAAAATATAAATATTAATATTTTTAAAAAAAAGACTGGTTTAACCGGTTCAGCCCGGTTTTGAGCGGTTCTGACCGGTTTTGAGCGGGTTTGACCGGTTTTGACCGGTTCAACCGTAAAAATAGTTTTTTGGGTGTAACCGGATCGGTTCCGTGACCGGTTCCCGGTTCAACCGGTTGAACCGGCCGGTTCGGTCCGGTTCTGAAAACAGTGGTTGTGGGTGTGAAAAATTACAGATATAGATGGAGGGTTATATGTGGAAATTTCAAATTGATGTATTTAATTTTTAATGATAATATTTAATTAGTGTGCGCACCTCAAACACTTGTGGGTGCATATAACCTAGGCCTAAATAAAATAAATATAGGGCCAGGTTATATGCACCCACAACTATTTAAAATGCACCCACTTAAATATGTAATTTTATGTAATAATATATAAATTGACCATTATATTCTCTATGATAACTAATTTTATGCCCATTCTTTGGTAGGTTATTTCAAAAATATTATTGTTGCAGATAATTCTAATTCTAAAGAAGGAAAAAAATATGGGGCCACCAAAATAATGGAGAAAAACTTGGCTTCAACACCCTCTTTTTATTCTTCTTGAAAATTGTAGAGAAAGAATCTGTAAAAAAAATTGCAGATAAAAAGATAATTCATTCCACCATGAAAATAATAAATTGAGGCCTATTCGCTGGACTTCGAAGCCCATGACCACCAAAAACTGGAGAAGCTCGCCACCTATAGGTAATTGTCACCGGAAAAACCCATGGAAGTCACCACTCAATCTCACAACTAATTACCAACAAAGCCATGGAAAACACATTTAAATTCCAACGAAGGCAGCATCGGCGTTGCAAGGGACAACAACAGCGGATCGTGATTCTCATGTCCAGCCCACCCACCCATGCTGCCGCTCGAAGATGGTGGCCTCCGCTGCTCTTAAACTTTTTTTTTATCGATTGAAAGTAGAGAATTTCTTTTTGTGAAGCGGGGGTGTGGGTGCACGATTTTGGTATACAGAGGGAGGGTTATTATTGAAATTTTGTGTAAATATAGTAAACTTTTTATAAATATATTTAACAACTGCGTGTAGTCCAAACACATGTGGGTGCATATATAAACTGAACCTAAAATATATTCACTCAATAACTTTTAATTTACTACCGAAAATAGCATAACAATTATCTCTTTCACAAAATTAAGTACAATTAATCTAATTAATGTGATTGAAGGCAAGAAATCAAACAAATTAAATAATTAAAACCCAAGAATTTCAAGTAATTATCACACTCTAATGAAATATAATTATATTACCTTACATGACGAAAATATTAATTTATATTATGCTTTGGAATTGACTTTATGTCAACAAATAATTATAAGTAATAAAAATTATTTAATAAGCACTTGATTAAGTTGGATTTTCATATTGATATAAATAAGTAAATACTCAAAATGCGCATACATGGAATTAACCCTGGTCAACACTGTGGGAGGGTACTATGGTACAGGTCCACCAAATGCGCTAATGTAAAACGCTGCAATAATATTTTATATACTTTTATAATTTGTCGATTCAATCTATTATTTACAGAATACTTTAGATTAGGTGCACTTCCAACAAAGTAAGTTCATTTCACAACGTGAGGACCAACTTCGCAAATGTGATGATATATTACTACTTATTCAATAATATCACTTCAACATGAAATAATAGCACTTGACTATCACTATTCATTAAAATATTATTGCTTTTCAATCATTTTTTTATCATTTCACCTAAAGATTTTATCACTTTACAATAATTTAAGAGTTTTAGTGTGAACGAGGGATTGTCTGAGGAGCTGATAATTGGGGCATAGAATTTATTTTGTTAGTCAACTAGCGGTAGGACCAAATTTAAGAAGAAAAATGGACTTTGATCATCAATTTTAAGAATGCTCAACGATGCGTACCATATTTAAACAAAAAAAATGTAAATTTGGATAACAAAGATGATTTATCCCCAAAAAATACAATGAAAATGACTTGAAATATATTTTAAAGGAGTAGAGTCATTACATAATTTTTCTTATTCATGGAAAATCTGTGATTTGACTCAATCTTTTATTTTGTAAAATCTTCAAGTATTATGGATGTTTTTCTCCATACTGTTGTTCTTTTATTTAATTATATTACATAAGATCTTTTGTTTGAAAAAGTAATAATATATACTGATCAACTAATATCTTTGTGTATAAAAACTAATTCCATTTAAAAATTAAATTGAGTTACACACTGCTTTTAATATATAAAAACATTAGTCTAGAGAGTATAAAGAAATATTAAATTCCATAAAACTCCCTATCATTTCTAACATATGTATGTCCAATAAAAAACATACATTAGATCAGATCCCTCTCCCTATCACTTCTAACATATGTATGTCTAACAACAAAAGTACATTACATCATTGGATAAATCTTCATATGCATTTCGATCATTGGACTTTGAAAAGCTTCAATCCATTGCTTTGTATTCCAATGGCGTGATGAATTTGGATCTGGAGAGATCTGAGTCCACATTGAGATAGTAGATAAGATTGAAAAATATAAAAAATGAGATAGTAGAGAAGATTGAGAAATATAAAATTTGGGATAGTAGATCCAGATCCACATTCTTCCTCAGAGATCCGAGTCCACAATGAGATTTTAGATAAGATTGAGAAATAGAAAATTTGGGATAGTAGATCCAGATCCACATTCTTCCTCAGAGATCTGAGTCCACATTGAGATAGTAGATAAGATTGAGAAATAGAAAAATTGAGATAGTAGATAAGATTGAGAAATAGAAAATTTGGTATAGTATATTCAGATCCACATTCTTCCTCAGAGATCTGAGTCCACATTGAGATAGGAGATAAGATTGAGAAATAGAAAAATTGAGATAGTAGATCCAGATCCACATTCTTCCTCAGAAATCTAAGTCCACACATCCTTCCTCAGACAGACTCATTGTTCGGCATTTTTAGGCGGAGAAAGATGATTTCTGAGAGAGAGAAAAGAAAGAGTGATATCGAAGGAAGGAGTTGAACTGATTTCTAAGAAAGAAAGAAAGAAAAGAGTGATATCAAAGGAAGGATCGACAGATGTAATACCCCAAACCAAATTAGATTTTTTTTTCTATTTATATTACATTTCATGTTA
Source organism: Prunella vulgaris (assembly GCA_026898435.1). NCBI lineage: Eukaryota > Viridiplantae > Streptophyta > Magnoliopsida > Lamiales > Lamiaceae > Prunella > Prunella vulgaris. Next base: position 750 of record JAPKLY010003537.1, on the reverse strand, counting down.
TTATATTTATATATTTTTGCTTGATTGATCTTTTACTCCTTTGAGGACACTAAGTTTTAAAAAGAGTGATTTCTACTTGACGGTTGGTCCAAAACCGGAACCGGAAGCACTCCTAGCACCGTAACTATGAATCAAATATTAATAAATCATTTGAACGAATGGAATAAGATTCTAAAAGGGATTTTAAGACCCTTTCGGTGTAAAAGATTAAAAAAAAAAAAAACAACCTGGACGTTTGTCGCCAAATGTCGAACCGAAAACTCTAAAATTTGAAAAACTTCGATCCGATGAGTAATTGCGGGTCTTTATTAGAACTTAAGTAATAAAATGAGTTAAGCATAAGTTTTAATTAAAAAATGCAAGATATAAAATTTTAGGGTTACAAAACGAGCAAAATATTAATTTTTGGAGCCTAAAACGCGACCGAATAGTATCCATTTTCAACAGCGAAAATCATACCGCGTCCCAAAATACAGTTAGAACTCAAATTCCCCTCCTAAATTCCCTTATTGGCCGAAATTATCAGCTGGGAATGAAGAGGTGTGGAGTCAAAAATGCCCATACCCCTAAATTAAGGGGTCATACCTTCTTTCCTACTCCCTTACCTAACCTTGACTTCTCTTACCTCCTTATGAAGCCCTTGAACGGTCACATGCTCCCATTTCCTATATATGAATTATCTTAGTTCATTCCCTACCTTGAGCAAAGAAACCCAAAGAAAAGAAAATCCACAAACTCCCTTCTCACTCC
>JAPKLY010003536.1:0-18246 GCA_026898435.1 Prunella vulgaris | reverse complement strand
ACTCCTGTCAGCATAAATGGTAGGAAATATACCCTTGTTGTTGTTGATGACTATTCCAGGTACACATGGGTGATTTTCTTGCTGAACAAGAAGGAGACTCAGGTCAAGCTTCCAGAGTTACTCAAGAGTACTGAACAGGGTCAGAGTTGTTAGGGTTATACTAGAAAGTATACTTTTACTTTGTATAACTAAACTGAATCTTTGAGCTTTATCTGAAATAAATCTTTTATCACTGTGCTTTAGATAAATATGAATGTTATTTATTTATTGCAATCCGTTCATATAATAGTACAAGTTACACTATAGATAAATGTGGTGATCCACGGATAACTCACAGCAAGAACACATTATCAGTTTCTTGTAACAAGTACTAAATTCACAACCTAGATGGGATTTGAACACCCCATTGGTAAACGGTTGATTTGTATATCCCAGATTGGCTTATCTTGACCAAGGGATTGCACTAGTGCATGATAATGCATTGAAGAGGACCTACAGAGAGGTAATTCTTCTGTACTGATTTATGGGATGAAGAATTAGACATCAGTGATCGTTTATTTCTAAACCTCTGTCCCTTAAATAGGACTGTGTGTGATCCGTGCGTGGCACTTTATTTTGTTATGGGTAGAGAGTCAATAAGACTCAATACTTTGCATCTTGGGTGACGCCATTGAGAACATGACAGTTGCTAAGATTTAATACAGAGGAACGTGTGCTTGGAGAGTCTTACATGGTTAGTCCCCTTGGTGGGCTCTAAACGTTCGTCATACTAAATCTTGCAAGTGGAATTTGTTTTCGGTATGATGATAAAGAAGAGTTGTCCTTACTCCAAGGTTAAGATGTTAAATTAATTAAGGTGTTCAGTGGCTTGATTAATTAACGGACAAGAGAATCTTAAATACGGGTAATAATGATCGGGAGCTATATGATTGTAATATGGGTTAAGATGGATAGTGCAACATTAATCCTATAGTGGAGTGAGATTAATTTTAATGGGTTGAATGACATTGGGCTCAATGTTAGAATTTAACGCCCATTAGGAGGTCCAATCTTAATTCTCCTAAAGGCCCCTCAAGTAGCCCAATTAAATGTCCAACAATGAATAAGGTGATTAAAATAAAATAAAAAATTGGGGCCCAATTAATCATTAATTTTCGAAAAATATATATAATAAATTAGTGAGAGATTTTATGAAAAATAGATATGTATCTTGGATACAAGAATATCTAATAAAATCAAGATCTCATGGAATTATATATATTGTATTTTTTTCGAAAATAATGAAGAAAGAAATATCAAGAATTGAATATTTAGTATTCAATATTGTCAAGATTAGAATATTTGATATTCATGATAATCAAGATTTGAAATATTAGATATTCAAGATATTCAAGAGCTTGTATTCTCATTATAAATATGAGATGATACAAGACTTCATGATTTATTATTATTAGACAACAATTTTTGAAAATTGCAGTAGTCTTGGGCAACTAATATTTTTCTTTCCTTGTGTTGTGATTATTCGTGTGGCCTCCCACCGGGTGAATGAATAAGGACAAGGGAATACTTGAGAAGGTTTTTGGGTTTATCAAGTTGAGGGTCTCAAGAAGGACGCCTTCAAGTTCATTGTTGACACTATCTGCCTATAGAGGATCTCAAAGGACGCCTTTGATCTCAAAAGTATTGCAAAAGCAGCTCAACCAAAGACATCTTTTGTCTCAGAAACTGCCTTTTCTCCAAGAGGTATAATTCACTAAATCCCTTAATTCCGCATGTTTAGGGCTTCACGTGATATTATATGTTCATATGTTTTGCATGCAAAACCTGTTGTAGGGTATACAATTATTTGATTTAATTATGTTTAAATCATGATATTAATTGTAGGCTTAAATTTGTATTTAGCGTAAATCCCGAATAGATCCGCATTTAATTCCCCAATAACTGGTATCAGAGCCGGTTTCGGGCTCTATAAGTTAAATTGTAATTTAAGTGTTTCATATTAAATTTGAAAATTGGATAGTATGTTGCAGGTATACAATTGTCATGGTATTTAATATTTTTATGCATGCATATATGATGATGCGGTTTTAAAATCCGATTCGTTCGGATCATTTTTCCCGTGAGAAAATCCACGGGTAGACTAGAATATATTTTTTTGTAATAGACTAGTCTAGACGATAGATTTATTTATTTTTTGTAAATAAATTGTAACCGATATCGAAGGCGAAGAACGGAGATTTTAAGGCCCGGAGACAAAGTTGGTGAAATTTTGTTGCAGTCGAGTGGGAGCTTAATCGAGACGAACGATGATTACGATATCTCGTAGTCAAAACGAGAAATTAAACCATGACAATTGGATATAACGTGCCAATTTGTTTAATTTGTTTTGATGCATGCTTTATTTATTTAATTTGATTAAATATTTTGATTGCATGAATATTGTGATGAAAAATCTCAACTCCGAAAATTACTAAGTATGTTTTAAATATAATTCGGTATTTTATTCTAGATAATAAAATTGAATTATTTGGCCTTCATGATTTATTTGAAGTCTTTTGGCTATGCATTGGCAAGCGCCTTTCTCCCTATCGGATAGGCCAAAAGATAAGTTCACATGAACGAATTCCCAAAAGGATGATTGTGGATTATTATTAGTGGCGGTATTGACCCTCCCATCGAGTGGCTTATTCAAAAACGAAGTAATAATCCTGTATTTAATCATGGTTAATACTTATGTATAAAATTGGCATTTTATTACTCCCCATCGGAGTCCCTACCGATTTTATATGGGCAAGTGGGAGCCGACTATTAATTTTTGAAATTAAAAGTTTGTAACTGTTCTTGTTTGTATCTTTCTTAAATGTGTTTGCATAAACGTCCACATTCATCGTGGCTTATGTTAACTGTTTTAAGATGTCGGCCGATTTATGCTATATATTTTTTTTAGATTTTAATATAAAGCATGATCGAATTTTTTGATAATCTTTGTGAATCGATGTATGTTGATTAGTGTCATAATTGCAACTTTTTGCATCCATTTCTCTATGGTTATGATGTGCTTATATTCTTATTTGAAACTAATTTGGTATAAATTGTGCTATTAACCATTTTGTGGCAAGAAAATGTGTTTTGTAATGAAAACGAGCAAAATCGGCAAGAGACGAACAAGTTCGTAAAAGATCAGAAATTGTGAGTTGATCCAATGGAGGCAAATGATATACCATGTTGAAGATTTCGAAGAGAGGGTCTCAACGAAAAAAGAATCGAGTCAATTGGAGCTCTAGAACTCAAGATATGAAGAAAACGAGGAAGTCATGGATCGATCGGACGAGTCGAAGCCGGGCTTGTGCGCAACCAAGCCTGGGCTAGTGCGACCACAAGCCCGGATTCGTGCGATTGAGCCCTGGTTCGGGTGGTGAAGGGCTGAACGAGTGACCGCACGAAACAGACTCGTGCAGCCACTATGGTGCACTTGTGCGGAGGTTCAGACAGGCCCAATTTCGAGGGTTGTTTCATCTTTTCGTGCGTTTAATGAAGGGCATTTTGGACCAAGCATTGTGGGCACTATAAATACCTTGATAGCTCCTTGAGAGTTACGTACCCAAGTGTAGGTTGATTTCAAGTAATAAAATTTCTCGGGAGACCGAGTGTTGAACCACAGGGAGATTTGGAAGAAAAAGATATTATCTAGTTGAGAGGTTTCAATAAAGTAACAAAATACTAGAGCTTCAGGGTTCCACTTTAGATAAAAATACTAGAGTTATGATCTTGGTTATCTTTGATAACTCAATCGAAATCTAACAATCAAGTGATTTCAATCGGAAGATGTAACTTTGAGCACATATAATACTTTTGAAAAGTACCTTTAGACCTTCGAACAAGTTTATAAAATCAATAGTTGATGTGTAAAACTAAGCATTTGTTGTGCCAATAAGTCTACAATAAATCAAAGTAATGACACATCAAAACCTCTCTTAAAAAAACTCTTCAAATGACTAAAGGATTGAAACTTTGAAAATCTTTATTGAATAACCAAGAACATTACTAATACTTTACTAAAGCTTCATCCCTAACTCTAGTAAAATATTTAGCTACTCATACTAATACAATAAGAACTCATATTTCTAAGAGAGATACTAGACTAAGATAGAAGGATTACAAGGAAAATGGGATGCCTTCAAGGGTTGCTAAAGGGCTCTTTATATAGGCCTCCAAATAGTTAATCATGGAGACTTTAGCAATCTATTCACGTGGCCTGTAAAGATCAGTAATTTAATTGTCCTTTCCGTCTGAATTTCATCTTGACTTCTGAATAAAAGTTGTAGGAGTTAGCTTTCCAAGGAGCCTAAGATCTCAAAAATCAGATCTCTAGATTGTGAGTTATAACAAGAATAGTGGAGTTGGTAAAACTGGATTGTTTTTCTCCTCGAATTTATGGTGGTCTCTTGAAAAGAAGATATCTCAGCTTGCACAAAATCAATGCCTTTAATATTTTTACTGTGTCTTGATGAATTTCTTGGCTAACCAATGGCTTTGGTCTTGTGTAAATTGGACTTTTTTGTGAATTATGGTGAATTGTTTCCCAACATGTGTACTGAGATGGCGGAATTCTGAAGCCCTTGCATTGATTGTCATTTTGACCATTGAAGCCGGAACTTTTGACAATTGAGCCCTGAAGACAAGTTGTAGAGAAACGAATTATAGATCAAATACAATTGGAATTGGTTCAATTGGATTAGTGAGGCTCCAGATATTGTGGAAATACAAAAATGTGTTTTGAGTCCAAACATTGGACAGAAATGGAGTCTTCACTTTTAAGTACAAATACAATCTAAATTTGTAAAATTGGATCACTAAAATGTCTTAAGTATTTAGTACATTTTCTTAGGTGTTCAATATCATAAAATTTGGATAAGTATAACTCCACTTAAGACCTCAACAATATACAATAGACATAATGGTCATGTTGAATGATACATATGTCACTTATTTATATAGAAAACATAAATACTTATAACTAATTAGAAAGTGTGAAATTATATAAATATGCTAAACAATACATTATAGTACACAAAATAATACACAAAATCGATAAAATACATGCATAATTAAACGCTAATCATACCTCAAGGATCAGATTCTCAAAGCATCTAGATCATTATTCCAAGTTCTTAGATTAGTTTAGAGAGAGATTTAGATAGTTACCAATTAGATTAGGTGGGTTTTTAGTTAGATTCAATCTTCTTTCTTCCATTACTTTTGATCCATCCATTGGATCTTTAATCCATTTTCTCCATTAGATTAGTCTCGTTATTAGCTACAATTCTACGGTTCATTTTATGATTTTGAGCTCCGGATTAGAAGATAACATTTTCAAGGTTAGATGCTTGTATTTGAATTCTCCAACAAATGGTAAGATTTCTTGTATTTCATTTCATATTAGTGTTAATCATGTTTGTCCATAGCTTAATTGTTGAATTTCATTTCCAATTAGCCATGGGCTAATTCCTTGTTGCATGGTTGTATGAATACTATGGTGAATTTAGTCTCTTGTTAATCCTATGCATGAATTAGTGATGTTGATGTATTAGTTCTCTTATTAATGACTTGTATGAATGCTTGGGATGTTAAATTGGATTGTATGGCTTATATGGTAGCTATGAAATGATAATTGAGCTATAAGAACCTTATGCATACCAAGTGTTTGATATATTGCTAGTATGACCAATGAGATTTGCATATTAGCCTAAGACCTCTTAATTAGAGTATTTGGTGTTGTAGAGAGATCTAGACATCCAATAGAGCTTACCTTGTGTTGTAAAGAGATCTAGACACTTGTTGGCTTGACTAAGACACCAAGAGACCATTTGCATGCTAGGATGGATAGGATACTAATGGAACCATAGTAGGAATACTTCCATGCACACACACCACTCTTGCTCACTTCTTTGAGGTGATAGTTAGGATTTACTATTTCTTGTTGATTTAGTTGATAGAAACCATGATTATTTTCTTGCTTTCCTAGCTATCTACCTTTGTGAACACTCAATACTTGCTTGATATCGCATCGTTTCCCTGTGTTCGATATTTAACTTGATTCTTGTGGTATTGTGCTTTGATTTGTACATTGCATGATCTTTTCTCCACTCTTTGTCAAACTTTTTAGACCCTTGGTCCAAAGAAGCTTAGGGGGTGTGTTCGTTTCGTAAATCTCATAGCAATGCTATGCTTTTGATGATTTTAGTGCTTCATTGATGTTTTTGGCCATATGCTTATTTGATGCCTTGTTTTTGCTTGATTGATTTCCTTGATGTTGCTAGTTGAGAGCTATGTTGCATGAGATATGCTTATGATTGTGTGGATGTTGTAGATAGTGCATAGTTAAGTGTAGTGTGTATATTGCTTAATTCATTTTTTTTATCTAAAGTGTAGTTGATTCTTTGATGCTTGATACATGATTGATGTGTACATGTTTGATATGATATGAGTCATGATCACCATATACCCTTGAGGTTTGAGCCTATTTTGCCTGTTTCAATCTTGAATGGATGACATTTCTTTGATGTGAAATCCACATAGTGCATTTCCACTCTAGAACTTGATTTGAGTCTTGTTTGAGATCACATTTTGTAATGAGTTGTCAAAAATGATTTGAGACCTTCTTTGATTTTATATGAGTCACTTAGCCAAATTATCCATGCCATGACATTGATTCCATAGTTAGTCATTTTGTGCCTTTGACATTTTCTTTGGCAACCTATGATTGTAGCTTGATTATCCTTCATTTTGAGTCTTATTTTCCCTATTACTAGTGGAGCTTATATGAGGATATGAGGGTTACATGTGCTTTGAAAGCAAGCTTGGTGGATGAGATGGTGAAGAAAAGTGAAAGAAACAAAAGATGAAGATGTGAAAAAAAAAATGGAAGTTGTGTTGAATGAAAAGATGTGAAAAAGAGCTTAAGTTCCTAATGTGTTGGTGATGTGATGCAAAATTGCAAAAGAAAGGAAGTGGAAAAATGCTTAAAAGGAAGAAGTGTGAAAAGAAGTGTTATGTGGTTGAAATGGTGTTGCAACTTGATCACTTGCAACCTATCTTTAGAAGAGTGGAGATATTCTAGTTAAGTATCTTGACCTCTTGCTCCACTAGTACGATAGTCACTTCTATCCAAAAATATCCCACCCTTACCAAAGAGCCAACACTACAACCAAATAAAAGTCCTCTTTGATTTGATGATGAGTTACTTGTTAAGTGGTGGAGAATTTGAGACTTTTATCAAGCTTATGGTAGTGGATGTACTATGTGTGATGTTGAGTGCACCTCATACACTTGAGAGCTTGAGTGGTACACTATCTAGTGAGGATTTTGACTCAGTGATTTGATTTTGTGAGCATTGATGTTTATGTAGATGGTTGATGAGATGACACTACATTGATAGATTGCATGATATTAGGTGATGTATATATGGCATTTGATTGTGTGCTTGATGCTTCATCGATACAATTGTTCCCCTATCTTATCGCTTCGTTGCTCGAGGACGAACAACAATCTAGTTTGGGGTATGATTAGGGTCATAATTGCATATTTTTGCATCCATTTCTCTATGGTTTTGATGTGCTAATATTCATATTTGACCTAATTTGGTATAAATTGTGCTATTAACCATTTTGTGGCAAGAAAATGTGTTGTAGTGAAAATGAGCAAAATCGGCAAGAGATGAGCAAGTTCGTAAAAGTCCAGAAATTGTGAGTTGATCCTGTTGAGTCAAATGATATACCATATCGAAGAGTTCGAAGAGAGGGTCGCAACGGAAAAAGAATCGAGTCAATCGGAGCTCTAGAACTCAAGATATGAAGAAAATGAGAAAGTCGAGGATCGATTGGACGAGTCGAAGTCGGGCTCGTGTGCAACCAAGCCTGGGCTCGTGCGACCACAAGCCTGGATTCATGCGATGGAGCCCTGGTTCGGGCGGTGAAGGGCTGAACGAGTGACTGCACGAACCGGACTCGTGCGGCCACTATGGTGCACTCGTGCGGAGGTTCAGGCAGGCTCAATTTTGAGGGCTGTTTCATCTTTTTGCGCGTTTAATGAAGGGCATTTCGGACCAAGCATTGTGGGCACTATAAATACCTCAAGGATCAGATTCTCAAAGCATCTAGATCATTATTCCAAGTTCTTAGATTAGTGTAGAGAGAGAATTAGGTAGTTACCAATTAGATTAGGTGGGTTCTTAGTTAGATTCAATCTTCTTTCTTCCATTACTTTTGCTCCATCCATTGGATCTTTAATCCGTTTTCTCCATTAGATTAGTCTCGTTATTAGCTACAATTCTACGGTTCATTTTATGATTTTGAGCTCCGGATTAGAAGATAGCATTTTCAAGGTTTGATGCTTGTATTTGAATTCTCCAACAAATGGTAAGATTTCTTGTATTTCATTTCATATTAGTGTTAATCATGTTTGTCCATAACTTAATTGTTGAATTTCATTTCCAATTAGTCATGGGCTAATTCCTTTTTGCATGGTTGTATGAATACTATGGTGAATTTAGTCTCTTGTTAATCCTATGCATGAATTAGTGATCTTGATGTGTTAGCTCTCTTATTAATGACTTGTATGAATGCTTGGGATGTTAAATTGAAATGTATGGCTTATATGGTAGCTATGAAATGATAATTGAGCTATAAGAACCTTATGCGTACCAAGTGTTTGATATATTGCTAGTATGACCAATGAGATTTGCATATTAGCCTAAGACCTCTTAATTAGAGTATTTGGTGTTGTAGAGAGATCTAGACATCCAATAGAGCTTACCTTGTGTTGTAGAGAGATCTAGACACTTGTTGGCTTGACTTAGACACTAAGAGACCTTTTGCATGCTAGGATGGATAGGATACTAATGGAACCATAGTAGGAATACTTCCATGCACACATTGCTCACTTCTTTGAGGTGATAGTTAGGATTTACTATTTCTTATTGATTTAGTTTATAGAAACCATGATTGTTTTCTTGCTTTCCTAGCTATCTACCTTTGTGAACACTCAATACTTGCTTGATATCGCATTATATCCATGTGTTCGATATTTAACTTGGTTAACCTGCCGCGACAACAACGACCACGTTCACTTGCGTGGAAATCATCATGATTTTTGCAAACATATGTATTGATGCAATGTATGTTTTATTTCAGTTCAACATGTTGTGTCCTTTTAAACCACTATTTACAATACGTAAAGATAACAAATTGGAAGGTAAAAACTATGTTGATTGGAAACGTCACTTATTTATTATCCTAACCGCACAACAACACAAATGGGTTCTTGACACACCAAAGCCCCCTACGCCTACGGATGATGCAGATGACGCCGAAAGGGAATATCATAGGGAATGGATGAAATCCGATGAAATGGCTAGGTGTACCATCTTGGCTTCAATGTCAGATGTGTTGCAACATCAACACCAAGACATGGAATCCACTTCTGATATGATGCTAAACCTTAAGGAAATGTTCGCTCATCAGAATCATACGACTAGGTAAATCACCATGTGAGATATGTTATCGCTAAAAATGGTGGAGGGAACGCCCGTAAGGGATCACGTTCTCAAGTTGATGGGCTACCTCAACAAGTTAGAGGAACTTGGAGCAGAATATGATGCAGAAACGCAAGTTAATTTCGTTCTCCATTCTCTACCGAAAAGCTTTGAGCAGTTCCAGTTGAACTATATGATGAATAATCAAGAGTTCACGTTGGCACAGCTATTGCAAGCTTTGGTATCGGCGGAGACACTCATGGGACACCAAACTCAAATCTTAGTGACAAGCAGTCCGACATCTTCCTCACCGAAAGGTGGGAAGAAGAAGAAGAAGACCAAAGGCCGGAACCAAGCTAAGAGTAAGGTGACTAATGAGGGAGGAGTCAAGAAAGCTACCAAGGGGAAGTGTTTCAACTGGGCGATGCTATGAGGGTAGCGGCTGTCGCAGTGGGAGAGGTGCACCTATATTTTTAAGATAGAGTTTTAGTATTAACGGATGTTTTTTATGTTCCCAGGTTTAGGAAGAATTTAATTTCGATTTCTAAATTGAACGTTGATGGATACTCAGTTTCTTTTAATAATATGGTTGTTATTTTTCGAAACGATGAGTTCATCTGTTCGGGAACATTAGTGAATAATCTTTATACTATTAAAAGTGCACACCACACTCAAACTGCTTCTTTATAACACATCGACCATTTCTAAGAAAAGAAAATTTTCTTCAACCGTGAACGAAACACTTCTATGTCATCTAAGACTTGGTCATATTAATCTAAAGAGAATTCAAAGGTTGGTGGCGGACGGCTGGTTAGAGTCTCTCCATGTTGAGTTATTTCCAACGCGTGAATCTTGTCTAGAGGGGAAAATAACCAAGAGGGCCTTCGGGGCCAAGGGAATAGAGCTAGTGAAGTGTTGAAAATCATTCACACTGACGTATGTGGGCCAATGTCGGTTCAAGCTAGAGGAGGTTTTAAGTATTTCGTAACATTTACGGATGATTACTCAAGATATGAGTACTTTTACCTTATGCGGCGCAAATCAGAAACCTTTGATAAATTTAAAGAGTTCAAAGCCGAGGCCGAGAAACATAGGGGAAAGAGTATCAAGTTCCTACGATCGGATCGTGGGGGTGAATATCTCAGCAATGAATTTTTGACCTACTTGTCAAGTGAAGGGATTGTATCCCAATTGACCGCACCCGGTAGCCCTCAACAAAATGGGGTTGCGGAACGAAGAAATAGAACTCTTTTAGAAATGATCAGATCCATCATGAGTTATTCGGAGTTACCCAAGTCATTTTGGGGCTATGCCTTGGAAACAGCGGCTCACATTCTAAACTTAGTGCCATCCAAATCGGTTCCTAAAACTCCTACAGAATTGTGGACCGGGCATAAGCCTAGTTTGAGACACATAAGGATTTGGGGGTGTCCGTCATATGTGTTGGATTAGGAAGCTGAAAAATTGGATCCACGTTCGGAATTGAGGTTGTTTGTAGGATACCCTAGAGGAACGAATGGGGGTATGTTCTATAGTCCAATGGACCAAAGATTCGTAATTAGTACGCATTCTAAGTTCTTGGAAGAAGACAATGTGAACAATAGAAAGCCCAAAAAATGAGATTACCTTAGATGAAATAAAAGGGCCTAATCCTATACCAAAGGTACAAGTTGATGTACCACGCGACACACTAATACAACCAGAGCCTCGACGTAGTGGGAGGGTTGTGAGACAACTCGAGAGATTCATGTTCGTGGGAGAGTCATCTGACTTGCTCCCCGGGGAAGATGAATTAGACCCATGGACATACGACGAAGCATTCCAAGACAAGGATACAGATTCATGGCAAACCGCAATGGAAGCCGAAATGGGTTCTATGGATAAAAATGAGGATTGGGAGCTTGTTGAGCCACCCAATGGGGTAAAACCCATTGGATGTAAATGGGTCTACAAGAGAAAAAGAGGATCGGATGGAAAGGTTGAGACCTTCAAAGCTAGACTTGTGGCGAAAGGATATACTCAGAAAGAAGGGATCGATTATGAGGAAACCTTTTCGCCGGTAGCCATGCTTAAGTCTATCCGTATTCTCTTGGCGATAGCTGCACATCTTGATTTTGAGATCTGTGATTAGCGTTTAAGTATGCATGTTTTTTACCTATTTTGTGTATTATTTTGTGTACTATAATGTATTGTTTAGCGTATTTATATATAATTTCACACTTTCTAATTAGTTATAAGTATTTATGTTTTCTATTTAAATAAGAAGCATATGTATAATTCAACCTAACCATTATGTCTATTGTATATTGTTGAGGTCTTAAGTGGAGTTATATTTATCCAAATTTTATGATATTGAACACCTAAGACAATGTACTAAATACTTAAGACACTTTAGTGATCCAATTTTACATGTTTGGATTGTATTTGTACTCATAAGTGAAGACTCCAATTCTGTCCAATGTTTGGACTCAAAACACATTTTCGTATTTGAACAGTATCTGGAGCCTCACTAAACCAATTGAACCAATTCCAGTTGTATTTGATCACTAATTCGTTGCTCTACAACTTGTCTTCAGGGCTCAAGTGTCAAAAGTTCCGGCTTCAATGGTCAAAATGACAATCAATGCAGGGCTTCAAAATTCCGCCATCTCAGTACACATGTTGGGAAATAATTCACCATAAATCACACAAAAGTCCAATTTACACAAGACCAAATCCATTGGTTAGCCAATAAATTCATCAAGACACAGTAGAAATATTAAAGGCGTTGATTTTGTGCAAGCTGAGATATCTGTTTTTCAATAGACCACCATAAATTCGCGGAGAAAAACAATCCAGTTTTACCAACTCCACTATTATGGTCATAACTCACAATCTAGAGATCCAATTTTGGAGATCTTAGATTCCTTGGAAAGCTAATCCAACGGCCTACAACTTTTATTCAGAAGTCAAGATGAAATTCAGACGGCAAGCGCAATTAAATTACTGATGTTTACAGGCCACGTGAATTGGTTCCTAAAGTCTTCATGATTCACTATTTGGAGGCCTATATAAAGAGCCCTTTAGCAACCCTTGAAGGCATCCCATTTTCCTTGTAATCCTTCTATCTTAGTCTAGTATCTCTCTTAGAAATATGAGTTCTTATTGTATTAGTATGAGTAGCTAAATATTTTACTAGAGTTAGGGATGAAGCTTTAGTAAAGTATTAGTAATGTTCTTGGTTATTCAATAAAGATTTTCAAAGTTTTAATCCTTTAGTCATTTGAAGAGTTTTTAAGAGAGGTTTTGATGTGTCATTACTTTGATTTGTTGTAGACTTATTGGCACAACAAATGCTTAGTTTTACATATCAACTATTGATTTTATAAACTTGTTCCAATTTCTAAAGGTACTTTTCAAAAGTATTATATGTGCTCAAAGTTATATCTTCCGATTGAAATCACTTGATTGTTAGATTTCGATTGAGTTATCAAAGATAACCAAGATCATAACTCTAGTATTTTTATCTAAAGTGGAATCCCGAAGCTCTAGTATTTTGTTACTTTATTTAAACCTCTCAACTAGATAATATCTTTTTCTTCCAAATCTCCCTGTGGTTCGACACTCGGTCTCCCGAGAAATTTTATTACTTGAAATCAACCTACACTTGGGTACGTAACTCTCAAGGAGCTATCAAGTTTTTGGCGCCGTTGCCGGGGAGGTTTTGCGGAGAACAAATCCATCGGTTGTGAGGTTTATCCTCACAAGTTTGTGAGTTCTTCTCTCTATCTCTCTACTGTATTATATTTATTTGTATGCATAATTGGACTCGTGATATTATAAGTGGTCGTTTAATAAGAGGTTATAACATTAATTTTAGAAATATTGCATCAAGTATGGCAGACAATGAAAGTGTTGATGGAGATAATGTTCAAAACCAAAATGATTTTGAAAGACGCAATAATGAAAATTTGCATGTGCGTTCTATGCGTGAATTTATTGAACCCCAACGAAATTCGGTTCCATCATGCATAGTGTACCCTCAAGATGCAGATAATTTTAGGTTTAAACATGGTATGATTCAATTGCTCCCTAATTATCATGGTTTTGACTCTGAAAATCCTTACTTGCATTTAAAAGAATTTGAAGAAATTTGTGAAACATTTAATGAACCAAGATGTACTCAAGAAGCTATTAAGCTAAAGTTATTTCCTTTTTCTCTTAAAGATAAAGCAAAAACTTGGCTTAATTCTCTTAAACCAAACTCAATTACATCTTGGCAACAGATTCAAACTGAATTTTTGAAAAAATTCTTCCCGATTAATAAGACGAATGCGTTAAAAAAAGAAATCAAGAATTTTTTCCAAAAGAGTGATGAGCAATATTTTAAATGTTGGGAACGTTTTAAGGATTTATTAAATGTTTGCCCTCACCATGGTTTTGAAACTTGGAGAACCGTAAGTTTCTTCTATGAAGGTTTAAACGCTGAAACAAAACAATTTGTGGAAATGATGTGTAATGGTGAATTTTTGGATAAAAATCCTGATGATGCACTTGAGTATTTAGACCATCTAGTTGAAAAAACTCAATCTTGGTATAATGAAAATACTTCTGAAGGCTCAATTAGATCGAAGCTTGAAAATTCTAAAGGAAAATATAATTTAAGTCAAGAAGACGATCTAAATGCTAGAATTGAAAGTTTAACTAAACAAGTTGAAAGTTTGCAACTAAAGAAACCTAAGGAAGTAAAATTTGTGCAAAATGATGACACATGTGAAATTTGTGCCATTAATGGACATGTAACTAATGAATGCCCACAAATTCCTATTTTCAAAGAGATGTGTCATGAACAAGTAAATGCATTATCTAATTTTCAAAATTCATATCCATCAGCTTTTTCTGAAACATACAACCCAAATTGGAAAAATCATCCAAACTTTAAGTGGAAAAATGAAAGTGTGTTACAACCTTTTCCCACCCAGAAAAACCCCAATTCCAATTTCACCCAACATAATAAACCACATATAAAAAGCCTTGAAGAAACTTTACAAGTCTTTATGCAAGGACAAACAACCATCAACAACCAAACGTCACAACCCATCAATGATATTAAAAGTACATTATCTACTTTAACTAATTCCTTAAGAACAGTTGAGAAAGGAAAGTTTCCTGCTCAACCTCAACAAAATCCTGCTGGGCAATGTCAAATTTCCTCTGATGCACCAGAAAATGTTAATTTTGTCACCACTTTACGAAGTGGAAAACTAATTGACAAAACAATCAACCTTAAGAAATAGGAAGTTGAGTCAACCCAGACCCCGAATAATGAAGATAAAAATAAAGGAGAAGATGAAAATAAGAATTTAAACCCTATTAAGAAATCATCCACTGCTCCTTTTCCTCAAAGATTACACCCAATTAAGAAATTGGACCAAAACTCTGAAATATTTGAGGTTTTGAAACAAGTAAAAGTTAACATTCCACTACTAGATGCAATAAAGCAAGTTCCATCTTATGCCAAATTTTTGAAAGATTTGTGTACTGTAAAGAGAAAACTACATGTTGAAAATAAGGCATTTTTAACAGAGAGTGTAAGTTCAATTTTTCAACAAGAAACCCCTCCTAAATACAAAGATCCTGGTTGTCCAACAATATCTTGTATTATTGGGAATACAAAAGTAGAACATGCACTTCTTGATCTTGGTGCGAGTGTTAACCTTTTACCGTTTTCTGTGTATAAACAACTGGATTTGGGAGAATTAAGGAAAACTAATGTCATACTTCAATTGGCAGATCGTTCTATAAAAATTCCAAGAGGTATAGTAGAGGATGTGTTAGTGCAAATTGATAAATTCTATTTTCCGGTAGATTTTATTGTTTTAGACACATGCCCAGTCTCAAATCCATCATCTCAACATCCAATCATTTTAGGAAGACCATTTCTTGCAACTTCTAATGCTTTAATAAACTGTAGAAATGGTGTTTTAAATCTTTCTTTTGGAAATATGACTTTGGAGTTAAATATTTTTAATATTTCTAAGCAACCACAAAGTAATGATGAGGCTAATGAAATTGATGTAATTGAGACATGTACTCTTGAACAATTGATAACCTCATTTTCTGATCCATTAGAAAATTTGATAAATGATTGTGTCAATGATAACAGTTCGGAGTTTGATTCCATTCCTATGATTTCACAAGTTTCAAAGCTTAATGAATGGACACCCAAATTTGAACAATTATCAAAGTCCGAAAAGGCTCCAACCCCGTCAAGCGAGCAACCACCAGTTTTAGAGTTGAAACCTTTACAATAAAATTTGAAATATACTTTTTTGGGTGTTAATGATACTTATCCGGTAATAATATCCTCTAAGTTAAGTTATGATCAAGAGCATAAATTATTAGAGGTATTAAAGATTCACAAGCATGCGATAGGGTGGTCTATATCAGATATAAAAGGAATTAGCCCATTAATTTGTAGTCATAATATTTATTTAGAAGAAAATGCTAAACCATCTAGGCAGATGCAACGAAGATTTAACCCTAATATGAAAGAAGTGGTGAGAAATGAAGTGATTAAGCTATTAGACAATGATATTATTTATCCTATCTCTGATAGTAAATGGGTAAGTCCTACTCAAGTTGTGCCTAAGAAATCTGGAGTAACTGTAGTAAAAAATGATAAAAATGAATTGATTCCAACTAGGACTGTTACTGGTTGGCGTGTATGCATTGACTACAGAAAATTAAATTTAATGACAAGAAAAGATCATTTTCCTTTACCTTTTATGGACCAAATTTTGGAAAGAATTGCTGGGCATGAATTTTATTGCTTCTTAGATGGATATTCAGGGTATAATCAAATTGCAATTGCACTAGAAGATCAGGAAAAAACAACATTTACATGTCCTTTTGGAACGTTTGCATATCGTAGAATGCCATTTGGATTATGTAATGCCCCAGCAACATTCCAAAGATGTTTGGTAAGTATTTTCAGTGACATGGTTGAACGTTTTCTTGAAGTTTTCATGGACGATTTCTCTGTCTTTGGAACTCTTTTGATGATTGCGTAATAAACTTGGCTAAAGTCTTAGCTAGATGTGAGGAGAAAAATCTTGTTCTTAACTGGGAAAAATGTCATTTCATGGTAACTGAAGGAATTGTGTTAGGCCACATTGTTTCATCAAAAGGATTAGAAGTTGACAGGTCCAAAATTGATCTAATAGCCAACCTACCAACACCAAAATCAGTTAAAGATATTAGATCATTTCTAGGACATGCAGGTTTTTATAGAAGGTTCATAAAAAATTTTAGCACAATTTCAAGACCATTATGCAACCTTTTATTAAAAGATATAGTATTCGAGTGGAATGACTCTTGTGAAAAGGCTTTTGTAACACTCAAAGAAATGCTCACTTCTACACCTATTATGCAACCTCCTGATTGGACTCTACCTTTTGAAATTATGTGTGATGCTAGTGATTATGCTGTTGGAGCCGTGTTAGGACAGAGAAAAGATAAGAAACCTTATGTGATATATTATGCAAGTAAAACTCTTAATAGTGCTCAAATGAATTATTCCACTACTGAAAAAGAATTACTTGCTGTAGTATTTGCACTAGAAAAATTTAGATCTTATCTTGTTGGCTCATCAATTGTTGTTTATACTGATCATTCGGCTTTAAAATATCTACTAGCAAAGAAAGATGCAAAGCCAAGATTAATTAGGTGGATACTTTTACTTCAAGAATTTGATATAATAATCAAAGATAAAAAAGGAGTGGAAAATGTAGTGGCCGATCACTTATCCAGACTTACATGTGATGAATCTTTCGAGGTAAGCCCCATAAATGACTCTTTTCCCGATGAGCAATTATTCACCGTGTTTAAAGGTCCATGGTTTGTGGATCTTGCTAACTTTCTTGCGACAGGTCAAATTCCAATTCATTGGAATGCTCAAGATAAAAAGAAATTTTTTAGGGAAGTAAGAAATTTCTTTTGGGATGACCCATATCTTTTTAAGTATTGTCCTGATCAAATATTAAGAAGATGTGTACCAGATAATGAAATTCAAAGCATAATAAATTTTTCTCACTCTGAAGCTTGTGGGGGGCATTTTTCAACAAGAAAAACCGCTGCAAAAATTTTGCAGTGTGGATTTTATTGGCCAACACTTTTCAAGGACACACATGAATTTTGTAAATCTTGTGATCGATGTCAGAGATTAGGGGGCATAAGTCGTAGAAATATGATGCCATTAAATCCTATCCTAACTGTTGAAGTATTTGATTGTTGGGGAATTGATTTTATGGGTCCTTTTAATCCACCATCTTTTGGTTATCAATATATTTTGGTTGGAGTCGACTACGTTTCAAAATGGATTGAGGCAATCCCTTGCAAAAATAATGATCATAAAATTGTTTTAAAATTTTTAAAGGAAAATATTTTTTCAAGATTTGGAATGCCTCGTGCAATTATTAGTGATGGCGGTTCACACTTTTGTAACAAACCTTTTGAGAATTTAATGAAAAAATATGGAATCCATCATAAAGTGTCTACCCCATACCACCCAAACACTAGTGGGCAAGCTGAACTCGCTAATAGGGAAATAAAACATATCTTGGAGAAGACAGTCAACTCAAATCGAAAAGATTGGTCAATCAGGTTAGTAGATGCACTATGGGCTTATCGAACAGCATTCAAAACAATACTTGGTATGTCTCCTTACCGACTTG